>JACCGJ010020579.1:9822-19856 GCA_013407085.1 Atriophallophorus winterbourni
CTTAGGTTTTTCTCCCGAATCCTTTCTCGCGATTGGGTATCCCGCAAGGCAGCGGAGGTTTAAAATAAGGATTTTCCTTCCCCTAGACAAAATGCCCTCCCAGGCTAACGAGCTCTATCTGCCCGAAGCAAACTGGTTTTCAGGCGCCAGTCACTCGCCCCTTCTCCTGTTGGTAGAAACAGTTCGGGGAGCCACTCGTGCAGGCCAGAAGCTGGACTTGGTTGTCAGAGGCTATTAGAGACGCATGCCATATGAGAGCATTTTATAAACAGTGGGAGCTTATCCCCACTGCCACCCCCGGCTATGACAACCTTTGGAACCGGTTTGCTGCAACATCTCAACACGTGAGGCTTGGTTGACCGACCTTGACAAATAGCGGCTCACGTCCGTCTGTTCACGTTTCCGAGGATGGTGTCATTGAAACCGTTCTCATAGAATTCTTACGAAACACAAACTACTGCGAGTTCGCGATTGTTGTCCTCAGTGATTTCCTGCTCTTGTATTGTGCCATAGGCTGGTGTTCTGCGTATCATTCGAAAGCTCTTAATTAACGCTCGTCGCACTTCACAACTTCGCAAAAGGATGTGATTTTCGGGAGTGTTTGACCTTGAGATAATCTTGTGTGTACGATCTGCTGACTGGGTACCTAATAGTGTCGTTCGTATGCGATGTTGTGAAACACTTTCGTTCTCTGTTCGCATTGAACGGCGAAGATTGAAATGATTTAGCTACGTCCTCCTAGAGACGTAGGACTCACATATGTTGTTATAGAACACGGCCTACCCTAATTGAAGACCTGGTTGTTAAATGTGTAAGCCCTTTGAATACGTATTGTTTACCGCGTCCGAAAGTTGGAACGTGACCCCATAACAGCCTGGAACGGTTTCACCAACGATCAACAACAACGCAGTCGGTTAATCCATCCGAATAAAAGTAAGCATAGATCAATTTATATGCGACATATACCAAAATATACAATCCAAGTATTCGACATCTATACTTACGTTTGTTGGCACAAAGATGTCATCATCGGAGTGGACAAGTGTCGAACTTTTCCTAGACAACGTTGTTCACCCTTTGATAATGAAAAATAAGCCAGAGCTCATATTTACAGTGGAGGACGATTGAAAGTTGGATATACATATGGTACAATTTCCCATAAGCAGTGGCGCTTTAATAGACATGCAGAACTGCGCACCCATAGCTCGTAGCTGCAACGCCGAGTAATCGATTACTAGATGTAACAGGCAACAAAAACACGATCAAAGCAAAATCGAAGGACTGTGTTCAAAACTATAGAGTATACCGCTTGGGTACCGAAAATCAGGAGCGACGGTGATGCATTCTGTCAAAGCGGTAATAGTGAGCCGCTCGTTATCGAATTGTCAACTCCCTGGGGCAATCACCTCCACCGGAGAAGACTAAACAACCAAGTAAGTGACCTTCGTTCCGGTTCTATGGCAATGAGTATAAAAGAGTCAATACTAGCCTAAGTGATTTGCCACCGATAGTGAGGTGCTGGAGTCCCACTATCATTGCTTTTTTCGTTCTCATATATGTCTAGACCTAGGCACCCTGATAGTATCTTAACCCACGCCAGTCTATGGCTGTGCGGCACTTCACATGGATCAGGCTTGTGATTTCATACATACCTAAGTGTTTTCCAGGTTAATATAAAATTCACAGGTTCGGGAAAGCCCAGCTATTTCACGTTCGGCTTTCAAGGCCCGAAAAAGATTTAATGATAATTTTTCGATGCATTAGAAATAGAAATACTCGTTTTGACAATTGTGTGAAAGGGTTCAAACAAAATTTTACCAGCAAATAGCAGCCGAAAATTAAAAATCCGTCGACACTTGTAGCACTTCTATCATCAATCGTCGACTACGGAATAAGAAACAAATCTAAATGGTAACCTTATCCACATTTAAATCATATTTGGTTTTCCCATCTTAGTCTACGAAAAAGGCAGAGATGTTGGGTCGTTGTATCCAAAGACTGTATATATAATTTAAAAGAACATAAAGGCGCCAAATTAACAGATGAGTGGCGATTCAGAGTTACAGCAAGGGGTCAATTATGGCCATTACACAATTATGTATATCATCCACAGCTTGTCCGGTCGCTTGAATCCAATTCCACAATTTCGGTCTAGGTTCACTTTTTTCAGAGACACCATCACCGCCTTGAGAAGAATCTTTTTGTTCAGCTTCCATCTCGCTACACAATCGCGCGTAATGTCGAAGCACTTGCGACTGGAACGAAGGCGTTTCGGAAGCGCGTTGACCAAAGCCTTCCCGGGCAGTGATCTCATGGAAATCAGTCGGAGTGAGACAAAAGATCACGTCCGGTTGTAAGAGACCTTCTTCCATTTGACGGCACCATGCCCAGTCAGCGTTGGATAAGGGATGGATGCTAGCAGCGGTGTATGCAATGTTAGAGTAACTGTAACGATCGGTTACCACATTAATACCGACTGACAGAGCGTCTGAAATATCTTTCTGTCGCTCCCATCTGAGAGAAGATCAAAGCAAAGTTGATAATTTGAGGTGGAGAATAGACAAAGACGAACACGTAAAACAGTAGTTATGCTTTTACAAGCTATAAAGAGTTGTATGATGAAGAATTATGGTGTCTTGGAGTTTGTGCGAAAGCAGCGTTTGCGAAGAGGTGTATGAAAACTGCTATAACCGCACTAAAGCTTGGGTCAGTTCATTTAAACCGGGAGGGGAAATATTTGGCATGGTTCAAGAATTGCTAGAGATTGCTCTGAAAGATATGGAACAACAAACCACGATGTTCCGAAACAAAATTACAGTGATTCCTAGCCACGTGCTGCAGACGTTTGAAAGAAAGAATGTATTAACAATGTAAACCCGTGTAAGCTAATATCGTACAAACCGTTTGAAAAATTGAACTCGTGTATGAACCAAAGCGCATTATTCCTTATTCCAGTGTTTGTGCTTTATCTTTTACAAACTCAATAGATTAATAGGCCATTTGACGCGGTCCTTGGTACTTGCGCGATATTGTTTACAGGACGAACACCCGCAACTCGAAAAACACAGAAACCATTGAAAAATTGGCCAGCCAGCAATGATACCGGCATTGAGTAGGATGCCAAAGCCTTTCATGGAGATGAAGGTCATCATCATCATCATGAAGCACAAGTCTGGAGCTAGACAAAATGCCAAGCAATATGAAGCAGGAAAAGCAGATAAGCAAGCGCGTGAAAAAGGGAAAGCAGGCAAGCGGAATATGCAAAAGCAAATGCGCAAAAAGCAGCTAGTTTTTGTACTTTCACTGTATGCGATTTTGTGGTTTTTTATATAAAATAATACCGGATAAAAAATTATGACACACATAATAAAATACACTGCCGCCACTGACTTCGGTTTTCAGGCATATCGCGTAAGGTTTCCAGCCAACTATTAGATGGAGCTTTTGGACCCCACCCAGGCAAACGAATACGCCCAACTGAGCCTAGCGCTACGGTGAGTTTCTTCATCCCAACGCGCAACGTCATAGACTGGCCACCCGATCGTTTCTCCTAGCTTCTGCGGGCTTTGCCAATAAGACGTGGTACGGTAAACGGTGAGTAGGCATTCTTAAAACATGTCCCAACCATCGCAAGCGAACAAGCATCAGCATTTCTCTCAGTCCGTGGCCACCTGGTCTTAACACCCGCTTGCAGACATCTATATTTGTTTCGCAGCCATAAACTAGTGTAGCACGCACCACTGCGTTGTACACTCGGCTTTTAGTATGGAGTGAAACATCGCGTCGACGCCACAAGTGGCGAAGGTTAGCAAACGCTGCACCCGCTTTGCGAAAACGATGTGAGATGAAGGTAGCATGAACCATGTACCTAGATGTGCAACAAAACAAAAATATGTTGTTTATCACGACCAGAGGATACCAGAAGTTGTATGCCTGACAAATTTAAACAAGCGGCTTCACTGGTTTAGTTGGTCATAGCCGAGAACAAACCAAATCCTTGACGAGCTGAAAGAACACTAATTGTTTATTCTATGGGATATGAAACAAATTGTGTTTACTAAGGGTTTGATTAATCGTGCCAAGTAAGGTTGGATTAAAACATTTTATGATGCACGAGTGTAATTATTCAAGGGAACTGCCTTGATGAGACCTCTTTGCCCTTCAAAAAACTTACTTTACTTTCACGCAATTTCACAAATAGGACATATTACAAAACACCTTTGAAAAGTTGACTAAGGTCACAGATAATGGCAATCACTTAGTTTGAAATCACAAGCCTGTAGACGAGCGAAGTGCCGCAGAGTCGTAGACTGCAAGCGAGCTGAAATTATGTAGGGTTGCCCAGTCGTAAACAGATTCAAGAAAGAAAATTGAAATGAAACCCAGGCGTTGTTCCGCGTGCAGCTCACTACTGGCGACGGATCACACACCAGTACAAGAATAACTGCACAATTTTACAGCTGTATGCATAAAAGCGTTTTGGCAGGAAATCAGTAAAGTGCCGCCCTGTCATGTATACGCAGCCACACATTGCACATGAGGTGAGAGACTGTCAGGTTGCCCAGGCCTACACAGATATAACAAGTAAAAATGGTAATGAAACTCTAGCACATTTCCGCATGTACCTCAGTGAGGGTGGCGATTCGATTTAACATGTTGCTAGCACTGCGGTGCAAAAGTAATGCAGCACTGCATATATGCGCTGTTATCGAATACCTGTGAAATAAATAACTAAAAGTTTAAAAATAGTTTCAAATAATTGTAGATGAGGCACAGCATGATAATTCAACGATTATTTGAGAGCTGGCACTGTCGAATTCGAACGTTTAGTCGTCAACAAGACAGCTTAGGCCAATATTCCTTCGAATGAATTTGACCCTGGAACTGATCCACTTTTATCTGTGGTGTAAAGCCTAAATTCATTGAACAAACTCGGAAAAGAGGACAAAAATCGTTCAAATTCTTCCAAATGAATGATAATCCAAGCAGCTTTACCATTCACAACAAATGCTTAGCAAAACAAACGCATGGTGACAACAGGATAATGTAAAGGTTAATGTGCAATGCTTCGCTGAGATAAACGCAAAAATTTGTGCGTCATATTGGGTTTAAATTGGCATATAAAACCATTGCAACACTGAAAACGTCAAGGAAGGCTTGCTAACAAATGAAGAAACAATGCCATGCATCATTTCTATTTCTATTTACCCCCTCATATCTGTCTAGGCCTGGGCAACCTGACAGTATCTTAGCCCACATGCAGTCTCTGACTGTGCGGCACTATGCCTGGATCAGGCTTGTGTTTTCATACCATGCCATGCATAATATTCATTCAACTGAATGCGAGAAATACTATATTGGTCAGACTAGACGAAGGATAATATAAAAAAACCAGTAGCTAGCTGACGAGGCGATGTATATAAATAGAACAAGAGATGCATATAATTGAGTTTACTAAAATCTTTGCCAAGAGCGACGACTGATATTTGACAGTGCAATCATCAATCAACATGTTCAATTAGATGGCATTTCCGAGACAATGAGAACACACTGAAAAAAACGACCAACCAATCATACAAACTGACTCCGGACGCATAAGAGAGAAGAATTGATATTTACTGTCGCTAAATCGCACAAAATGTTTTCATTTATAATTTCAGCTTGATTACACAACATCAACAATTACCAATGCTAGTTCGGTATGTAGAATAAATATCAAACTGCCATATTCCCAAGACTTGAACAATAAGTTGAAAGAGATAATGTCAAGAAAACAGTGCAATCTCTGTGCAGCTCATTACCAGCACGTTCGCTATAGCACAAAAGTACCGCACGATTGCACATCCGAGCCATACTACTTTGGTAGGAACACAAGAGGGCATGTTTTAATTACCACGTTTGAATCAAGGCAACGCCAGATATGGAATAAAAAACAAGCCGGATCTGGATATTGATGGGTTGATCGTGGCCAGATTCAAAACTAAGAAATCAGAGGCAACAAGTTTTCAGTTTAAAAAGCACTGACAACGACACTGTGAGCAGATGTTGTTGTTAGCCTCCTTCGGTCGATGTCGACCATGGATGTATACCACAATCGCATGAATTTTCATGTTCTACAGCTTTTTGAATGACTAAGCAGTCCGATTCGGGAGGAACAATCTCTCCCGCAGCGCTTGCAGCGATAGTCAGAACTCGGTTGTAGTGCGTCAGTTGCACGCCGGCAGCGTGATCTACGTTCAGCAGCCAAGCGCTGTATGTGCTCCTCCCCAGCTTGCAGACGACGCTTTATACAATGCCTCCAATGTGAGCGGTCAAGAGCAAGTTTTTCCCAACTTGCCGGGTCAATGCCAAGAGTTTTCATGTCTATTCTGCAAAAGTCTTTGTGCCGCAAGCGTGGTCTGTCCAATGGTCGACTTCCTAATTGCAACTCACCATAGAGTAGATCTTTCGGAATACGACCATTTTCCATTCTGTAGACATGGCCAAGCCACCACAGGCGGCGCTGTCGTAATGCTCTGTAGACCAGCTTTTGAAAGCACTTCAGCATTAGTCACTCTGTCCATCCAAGATGTAAGCGCTGCGAATCAAAAGTATCGCTCAATTATAGAGTAAACTTACAACAAAATAGCACGGACTACTATCGGCCGCTCTCGAACAATTGCCGCCAAACTTTAATCGATAGGAGAAACTACTGAACTAAGTACAACATGTAACTCAAAGAACTTTTTCTGGTACTTTAAGGGTTAAAAGATCTTTTCGGCACATCAACTTGCTAGTCAGCATGATCGAATCCTGTTTTTTTAAGGAACTATTCTTTTTGGTGTTTTGTGATTGATGCTGACAGTAGAATGAAGACATGGGTATGACGAAAGAAGTAAACCATATCATAGTAGTTCTTTACGTTTACGCTGTAAATACACTACAGCACTATGTCATAAACAGAGTGAATATATCGGCGAGCATCGATTTGCAAGCAATGATTGGATCCATTAAATCATCATTCACAGCACCACAAAATGTTCCTGAAAACTTTATAACGCTCATAAACAATGCAGAAAGATTTGGCGAGTAATCTGAGTGTGGTAGACGGTTGTATCCGTTGCTCACTGCCGAAGCGCGACACAATTTGTGTTTTTTATGTGATGTCACGAGCTGACAGTTCAAGATTTAAAAACCAGGGAATACATAAATAACGATAAAACGTGTAATTCTGTTCGAGAAACATGCCACCCTGAAAATCAGTCATTATAAGTCGTAAAGATCGGCCACTTAATGTTTAAATATTAGAGGGCATTGAAACGAAATCAGCTATTAAAAACAAAAAAGTACGGTGCATCTAACTCATGGTGATTAGATAAATTGGAAATAAGTTTTAAAGTATCTACATAACTAGGTTATACTTGCACGCCACTGTTAGATAGGGTTCTTACGACAAACCACAGTGTACCGATAAAGAGTGAGTGTTGGGGATGTGATACGATACATTTATCTACTTATCTGTTTTCACATGAATTATTGCGCAAGCAAAGCTATTGCAGTACAAGAACGTGAGGTGACAAAAGGCAAAATCCAGCGAAACTGAAAATACAAGATATCCTCCAGGCAAGAAGTATTATACCACCTCCATTTGCACCGTTTTCTCTGTGCAATATGAGATCACATGTCCTGAACGAATAGTGGTTTAACGAATTTCGCAGTAGTCAGAGAAATCTGAAAAAGCATATTTAGGCGTTCTCACCAGCGGCAAATACATAACTAATACTCAAATAGAATCCACAGCAACCTGAACTAAGTATTCACTGGCTGTAATTTTATCAGTCCGCAGAAAGGTGTAATCTCTTTTCCCTGAAATACCGTCATCTGCGGGGAGATTTGATTTTCACATTCCGTGCACTTACTGAAATCAATCATCCATACAGGAATATGTTTATCTTGTCTCCTCTTGTCAATCACCGTGGACATAATCTCAAGCTCTCACACCAAGCCAGCCGGTTAAATTGCCGCAGTAATTTTTTAACGCTTCAAATTATGCGAGTATGGAACGCACTGCCGGCAACCGTTGTAAACTCCCAAACAGTCTCGACCTTTAAACAACGCTTGGACACACATATGAAAGGGTATGTTTATTCTGCGTGACGTTTTTTCTTCTGTATTCACACCGATTATAATGCGTTCCAAGTTTCCCATTCTTTCAGACTCACTATTTCCCGTGTCTGGAGTCGATCTCCTACCCGTACAAATGCCACAAGAATCCCGGAAAGGTCTAACACAACCCCGAAGCCTCTCTATTCTCAAGCTACCGCCTAGCGAACTCGGGAAGACGCAACTCCAAAGCGAGTGTGGCCCGCTATAAGGCCTCCCCGCACCCGTACTGATTATACTGACCAATTTATTCCCTTGAACCCCATTCTGACGTTTTTTCTTTATCCTATTTTTTCGATCCACTGTAAACACATCCTGTGGTTATTTGAAGCTATGTGCTTATTTTACCATAAATATACTATTGAACTACTATTGAACAATTGAAAAGCAAAATCTGCTATAAACCAGGTTTGTCAATTCGCATTTTTGACACGATATAGTGCATTTTTACCAAACTTTTGATACTTGAATATTAATATGTATCTAAAAAGCTGTTTATTTATTGAAAGTATTCGGAAATTGCACAATCGATAGTCTAATAGTTTGTGACGGTGCAAGCAAGTGTTTAAAAAGACACGTTATACAGACATCAATAAAATTACAGTACATCTAGATCATACAGCAGCCAGGAAATACTTACCTGTTGGCAGTAAACAGGAGGTGAACTTCATGTGGACCGAGCTTGAGCTGCCCACTTAAATATTTTTCAATCAGCTTTCCAACAGGAGTAGATTTATCAGGAAAATGTATAAAGAGAGTTTCTTTTCCACTAATCTGTGTTAACGCATCAGCTAACATTTGGGATTGAGTTTTCTTCCCACCCTTTTCAGTTCCTTCGAAAACGACAAACAAACCTCTCTTCATAATCTTAATCGTTAACTAAGCGCCAGCAGTTTAATTTTCAAGGTAGCAAATAGGGATATGGTAAAACAGAACAGTTACGTTTTTGATCAACTAACAATTACAGGATTCTGGAAAGCTGCTGTGCTGATTAAGTGTCCAGAGTTTCCATTGAATTTTTAGAATCGCTTTAGAATAGCACTAACCAGTGCCAAAAATGTCCATTTTAATTTGATATCCTCGTCGTATGCTTCTTCATCTTCTTCTGAATCGAAAGCAGAAGGGATAAAATCCCGTTTAAGCTTTATCACAGCAATAAACATGGGTGACTTTTGCTGGTAAGGCAAGCCCTGACAGTAGAGGAACACCACTATATCACACCGGGGATCAGGTCCATCAGTCTGAACATTTGCTGATCCAACGCCTTTTGAATAACTGTTCTGATGGTAGAAACCGGAGCCATTTCAGTAAAGGGGTTAAAGTGTTGACCACCCGCCTGGATAGTGTGTCAGCATTACTCAGCTTCAGCTTTCTAGGTTTCTGCAAGTTAAGGTCATGCACACGATTACTCGACTCACCTACGAATCGGAAGTACCGGGGGAACTCGTCTGCATATTGACCGAGAAGAATTCGGCGTGTCAGGAGCAGGTTAAACCATTTCCTTCGAAGTTCTAGAGGGTAACGTTCTAGTAAGTTCCTTTTATCCTCGTACATGAGTTTGCGCATTCCACGAACCATCTTAATCCCCCTCCTTTGTGCCTACTTCACAGAGTCGCATCCGCCTTTAGACTGAAGAAATGCAACAATGAACGGACATACATACCTTTGCGTGGTGATGATTGCAAATGAACGCCGAATAGCCCAGACCATCCTGGTCGCGCTGCGTATTCTCCGACAAGCGTCAGACTTTGAGTTCAAGATATCCATAACCAGAATCACTAAGTATTCTACGACCGTCACCTCCCAGAAAGTATTCACTACCAGAGTCATCAAAGTAGATGCGCATGACCACTGTCTTGTCCTCATTTATATATTATATAATGTTTATATAT
>JACCGJ010020586.1:0-24642 GCA_013407085.1 Atriophallophorus winterbourni
GCTTGTGCCCACGTCACTCCCAGTGCATCCATACAGGAGTTTTCACAGCTTATTGAGACACTCGACGGTTGGTTTCACTCAGCTCACAGTGTACTTATCTTGGGTGATTTAAACCTCCCAGACATAGATTGGCCTGTCCCCACTGGTCTAGTCACCCAGCAATGTGACACCTTTCTCGAACGGCTCCATAATCATGCGCTGCACCAGCATGTCAATGATCCTACAAGGTTTCGCCATGGATACACTCCATCCACTCTTGACTCCGTATTGTCGTCCCAGCTAGAAGCCATTAGTCATTTAAAGTACCTACCGCCGCTCGGCAAAAGTGATCACGTAATAATAAGCTTCGAAGCGATATTGCGTTGTCGCAAACCTTTTTCTCGTCCTAGACGCAATTTTTGGCGTGTAGACTGGGGTTCACTCTTGCAGACTTCAAAATCTTCCCTTCAGTTATCTAGCGATTCAAATGTAAATGAAAACTGGGATAGAATTTCTAAGTATTTAAACGAGTTACAAGGGAAAGCACGCTCCGCGGCAGTGGGTGTACGAAGGCATCGAGGCACCCTGGTGGTCTCCTCGAGTCCGTAGTTCTACCCGTAAACGGGATCGTCTATGGCGGCAATATAAGCTATCCCTTACTTCTGGTTCTTGGGCCCGCTACAAAACCGCTTGGAATGCCTGTGTTAAATTACAACGTGTGCTCAAACAGCATTTTGAGTTATTTCTAGCTAGGGATGCTAAATACAACCCGAAAAGGTTTTATAGCTACGCACAATCAAAAGGAAAAACTAGGGAAAACATAGGGGATTTGATATGACGGCATCTACTCAATTATGCTTAAAAATCTTGCCTCAGTGCTTGCTGAACCGTTTTGCCAGCTCTTTAATTCATGCCTGCAACTAGGAGTTGTTCCCAGTAAGTGGAGGGAAGCCATAGTCGTGCCAATACACAAGGGTGGTTGCAGGTCAACTGTTGGTAACTATCGACCAGTCAGCCTGACCAGCACCGTCTCGAAAGTAATGGAAAACTGCGGCGTGATAAAATCTGTCAGTATCTTTGTCGGCATTCTCTGTTGAGTGTAACTCAGCATGGATTTCTTGAGGGTAGATCCTGTCTGACTAACCTCCTTAGCTTTCTCAATACTGCCACTAAAAGGATGGATGAAGGGAAGCCTGTAGAAGCCCTCTACCTAGACTTCAGTAAGGCTTTCGATTCCGTGAATCGCCGCCTTCTAGAGATTAAGCTAGCAGCCAAAGGCATACGGGGTAGTCTACTTGCTTGGATAAAGGCCTTCCGTACAGGTAGGACATTCCGAGTGAGAGTAGGATGTACGCTGTCGAATCAAACCGACGTGATCAGTGGTGTACCCCAAGGTTCGGTACTTGGCCCTCTTCTATTCCTGATTTTCATCGATGACTTGTCCTCTGAATTGAAGTGCCCATGCTTCATTTTCGCGGAAGATGTGAAATTCATCGGATCAACGGATGAAGAGACCTTGATGCACGACCTTGAACGGGTCATAAACTGGTCATACCAGTGGGATCTCCCACTGAACCTAAATAAGAGCCAACTCTTGTCAACACTGGTTGATAAGATTTCGGTCCAGTTGGCGGGGAATTCCCTCAGTGTTAACGCCACACAGTGTGTTAGGGATTTGGGTGTACTGGTTAGGGCTGACTTCAAATGGGAGGACCAATGTGCCGCTGCGGCTCAGCGTGCACGCAAGGTACTTTTTCGGCTGAAATCAGTGCTATCGAGCAGAAGACCCGATGTATTCCTGCCACTGTACAAGGCATTAGTTCGGCCGCATCTTGAATACTGTGTTCAGGCGTGGTGTCCTCACTACAAAAAGGACATCCTTCGACTTGAAAGTGTACAGCAACTCGCATGATTGAAGGTCAGCGAGGGAAACCGTACGCTGTGCGCCTGACGTCTCTCGATCTTTTCTCCCTTAGGCGCCGTCGTTTAAGAGGTGACCTAATAGAAACCTTTAGGATTTTAAAGGGTTTGAGTGGCGTGCAAATAAACGACTTCTTTACCTTAAACCCCGAGCTGGGCACCTCGGACCACTCACTTAAAATTGCTAAGAAACGATGTCGGCTAGACTCCAGGAAACAATTTTTCAGCCTTAGGGTTGTTAACTTCTGGAACATTCTTCCAGAAGAACTTATATCCTGCCTTATCGTGTCTAGTTTTAAGCAGGGGTTGGACCGCAACTGGGGTAAGTTGTTTCCTGAATACTCTCCTTAATTGCTTTACAAGCTTAGGTTTTTCATCTTTTAGCGTTATCCCGTAAATAAAGCGAGGGCTGGAGTTCTCTGTGTTTTTTTAATTTTTATTATACACAATGCTACTTCAGCTAACCTCTCACCGTGCTAGTGAAGAAAAACTGCTTTTTCTTTTTCCAGCATCGGCTACAACGCGGTGCTTCCTAAGTTCAACCCGGATAATCTCTTGGCTTCGCGATCGGCGAAGATTTCAAACAGACAAAAAGAATATACGTTTTGGCAGTGGTGGGTGCTTCTCTGCAGCTTTTCACCGAAAGAAATTCTGGACGCTTGATTGGCTTGTTAGCCACATACTGTCCTGTGCAAACTGAACTGAACTGAAAAAATCAACTCCTCGGAAAACTAAATCAATTAAACTTGATAAAATTAACCTTCTTGAAAAAAGATAGCCCGTCTTTCTGCTTTTGTAAACCACACACCAGACTTTTATTCATTTTTACGTCTCAAGGAACTTCTTAGCTCTTTTACAACGATCCCGTAAATATACTGAGGGCTAGAGTTCTTGTGTTTTTTAATTTTTATTATACACAATGCTATTTCAGCTAACCTCTCACCGTGCTGGTGAAGAGAAACTGCTTTTTTTTCCAGCATCGGCTATAACGCGGTGCTTCTAAGTTCAACCCGGAAAATCTCTTGGCTTCGCGATCGGCGAAGATTTCAAACAGACAAAAAGAATATACGTTTTGGCAGTGGTGGGGCTTCTCTGCAGCTTTCCACCGAAAGAAATTCTGGACGCTCGATTGGCTTGTTAGCCACATACTGTCCTGTGCAAACTGAACTGAAACTGAAACGAAATCAAGAAGAATGGCCCTGAACATGCTTCGAAGACCAAGTCTTTGAATAATCTAACGAGATCTCGATATAATCTAAGTAAACATCAAATTTTCTACAATTATGTTCCCCCATGATGATATGGAATCATCCACATCAGATTCTTCAGAAATAAGTATGCTATTTTAAAACTATTTTAGCCATCATTCAATACCACCATATACCCTATTCCAGGTCAAAATACCAGCGTATACCCTGTACTCCCAAATCAAAATAATAATTCAATGTGTATTGATTCCATCTCCTTTAGTTTACAAGAAGTTAGCGCAATGTGTCGGCGAAGCAAAGCTTCTTACAAGCCTGATACTGTAGGCTTTGTTCCAGCATTGTTATTCAAATTTTAAAAAAATCAAACTATGCCTAAGTTTCATATCCCTGCATTTCAACTGAATGTGGTAAGAAGGTTGTGAAAGGCATCGCTTGTGATGTGTGCCAGAGATGGGCGCATCCAAAATGCTCTGGCATTCTTGCCACGCATTATGAAACTTATTGTAAAAATAGTTTCATGGAATGGGTATGCTGGGAGTGTAAAAGAAACGCCAGGGAAGTATTCCTGAGGACCTCCGCTAGTAGTTTAAACAATGTTGAGGCAAATAGTAAGAGTTCTCCGTTGTCCTACGCCGAGGTCGTAAGAAAAAGTACAACCCCGTCAACAAAACCCGGCCCTGTCCGCAGTACCATCAATAAGAATAAAAAAGCAACACAGGGGGAAAAGAACCCAAAAAAGAAAACCGTCGATAACGGTAAATGTCCGGTAATAACACAGCAAGCTAACTACGTTGCTTTAGAAAGGCAAATAAATGCCTTAGCTGAGCAAGTTAGTAAGCTTGCTGCACCCCACAAAATGGCGGAAACGAGGCCATCTCGTACTCTCCTCATACTAAATAGGGAAGAGCCGCTGATTCGCGAAAGCAAATCCCGGCGCCAAATGGACCGTTCCAGGGTTCAAGATATTTTGCGCATGGCAGGGCTAATTAACTGCCAGGTAAAAAGGGTCCATCGTGTAGGCCGGTGGAACCCAACTGTAAGTAGCGCTCGTCCGATCTTGGTAGAATTTATGAACCAGCAGGACAGGGATACGCTTCTTTTAAAAAGTGCTTACCTTGAGCGCTACACAAATGGGCGATTCAAAGTTGTCCAGGATAAGGGGCCTCAACCACATTTTCATGGAAAGCGTTCAAAAACGCCCATGACTGGCTTGAAAACTCCCATAAAAGGGATCAACCTTAGCCACCATAAAATGTTTAAGTCATCTGCGGTAGTTGTCATTGAAGATGTACTCCAAAATGGGCCGCCAGTAGAATACGAGCGCATGAAAAACTCGCTTTTCAGTAAGCTTCTGAACGAGGAAAATCTATGTACAACTGCCATTAGGCCGGTGCAAGCTCGTTCGCAAGGGCAGTCTAGCCACTTATCAACTTCTCCGGTTTCAAAAAACGGGGTGCTCCCACCCCGAGTAAAGTTAGTTTAAAATGTGCGCAGAATAGAAATACCCGTGTACTGTACACAAATGCTTGCAGTATACGTAATAAATGGGGTGAGCTGCAGCTTGCTGCACTGGAAAACCAGGTCGACATAATTGCCATCTCCGAATCATGGTTGAAACCAGATGATCATGTTCCGTCATTTGTATCAACTAAGTATTCCATCTATCGTCAGGATAGGGATACTGGTGCTACGGGAGGGGGAGTGGCAATTATGATAAACGAAGATCTCCCCCACAGTGAGACATCGATAAAGATCGCTTCTCACTCAATCCAACTAACATCGGTATTTCTTACTGTCGCTAGAAGAAGACTGGCACTTGCATGTGCTTATAGAAGCCCGACTGCTTCATCATTAGACGACCAATTACTGATGGACACATTGGAAGTACTAAAAGGGCAATGCAACGCATTACTAATTGTCGGAGACTTCAATCTCCCGGGCATTGATTGGCGTACTGAAATTTCTTCACCAGGGTCAGTTGAGTCGCAATATCTAGACTGGTTTCATGTCGGGGCCTTTTATCAACATGTCAGGGAACATACAAGGTTTAGGACAGGACATACTCCGTCAACTTTAGATTTGGTTCTATCGTCTCATGAAAGAGATATTTATGGAATCAAATACCTTTCGCCACTAGGCAAGAGCGACCACGCTGTAATTCTTCTTGACTGGACTTTAGTGCATCCTAGTCCTCAAGTAAAGATGTCCCGCAACTTTGGTCGAATGGACATCGTCCAACTACAAACTAAAGCAATGAATCTAAGTTGGGAACCAGACGAATTAGAACCTAGTGTAGAAATCAGGTGGAATATTATAAAAGGGCACCTTTTACAACTACAGGATGATTTTGCTCCTCTACAACCAGTGAGAACGCGAGGAAAACCACCCTGGTGGAGCGCGTCTATTCGCAAGGCTATTAGATGTCGTGACCGTAGCTGGAGGGCGTACAAATTCTGTGGAACTCACAGATCTAGACTGCAGTACATACAGACCAGAAATTCAGCTGTTGCGCTGCAAAGGAAAGCTAAAAGGGACTTCGAATCCCGACTTGCCAAAAAAGCAAAGATTAACTTGAAAGCTTTTTATGGCTATGTTCAGTCCAAGCGATCATTAAGAGAAGAAATAGGTACGTTAGTGCTGGACGATGGCAATACGGCTTTGACTGCACCGGAAAAAGCCGATGCGTTGCATTCATTCTTCTGCAGTGTTTATCGGCGCGATTCAGGTAACTGTTTAGAAACTCACGAGTGCAGAGCACCACCCTTTAGCTCGGTGGAGGTTAATCAGGAAATGGTCACCACAGTTCTGTCGCAGCTGGACAAAACTAAGTCAGCTGGCCCCGACAGCATACATCCGGCTATTCTGCAACCGCTCGCGAATATAGTTAGCCTTGCATACGGTTCTCTGCCGCGTATCAGTGCATGACGATAGAAAATAAATCTCTGGTGAACCTGCATCTCTTACACTTTGGAACTTGACAGTATGGCCGTAGGTCTTTAAACCTTCTGCGAGAAAGAATTTGCACGGTTCGTCACCATAAGCTCATAATAATATCCAACGAGTTAGCAGCACGTCTTAACGCATGCACCGAATTCTAAGCGACACGAGGTTGAGGTGTTGAACTCTCTCAACATAGGGAGTCGATTTCAATCCGTGTAATCTTTTAGTCACTCGCCGTTGCACCTTCTCCAACGGATCGCCTATCCCTTAGTGAGTAGAAAGGTTGGTATCAAAACCATATTCCAGAACCGGTCTCACGTAAGTGGTAAGGAAAATGCGAAACTTACGTAATCACCAGAAACGGCTTGCGTTAACTGCCTCTCTGTTTGCATCCTCCCTAGCTTTTTCCAATGCGTCGCAGTTGTACCCAGGTCACGTTTATTCTCAGCCTATTTGAGTTGATGACCAACAATGGAGTACTAAAATACGAACGTATTCGACCCCAAATGCATAACTGTGCATTTATGGTGGTTAATAAGTAGTTGTCAGTTTACCTTCGAATTAGACAATTTATCTAATGCGTTTTGGATGAACAGAAGAGCTTACAACTTCAGAAACGTCGATGTCGTCCACGAAAAGTTGGCTGTGCAGGTTTTGCAAGTCGGCAGATCATTCATACATAGCGAACCGAGAACAGATCCCTGGAGATCCCCTGAACTTGGACGGACCAAGGGCGACTTAACTCCATTAACCTTGACCTGTGTATAACTGTCAGCCAGGAAATCTATCTAATTTACAAGAGGCCCCTTTAAAGTAAGAACACGAAGTAGAAGAAGAAAATGGCTTCAGCAAACAGACCTTTGAACAAGACACGACCTTACTGAAATTATTTTTGCACGGATGTGCAATCTTGCAGTACTTCTGTGCTGTGCGCTAACATCGTGCTAAATTGATTGGCCACGGGTAGTGAGCTGCATGCTGAAACACGCTGGAGTCTCACTACCATCTTTATCTCTATTGCCCCCCATATCTGTCTAGGCCTGGGCAACCTGACAGTAATATCGCCCACGTGCAGTCTCTGACTGTGCGGCACTTTGCCTGGATCAGGCTTGTGCTTTCATACTTGCAATCAGAAATCTTTTCGACGCTAACTTACTCCAAGGTATACTACCGGATGATTGGAAGCGAGCGGCGGTAATAGCCATATACAAAAAGGGTCCCATTTCGGATGTACGCAACTACAGGCCAGTAAGCCTGACAAGCATTCTTTGCAAGTGCTTGGAAAAAATCATTCGGCACCAGGTATGTAAACATTTGGTAGCCAATTCCTTACTATCCGATGCCCAGCACGGATTCTGGAAAGGAAGGTCCTGCCTAACCAATCTTCTAAGCTTTCTGGACGAAGTGACATTACGCCTCGATGAAGGGAGAGTAGTCGAAGTCTGCTATCTTGATTTTCAAAAGGCATTTGACTCGGTGAACCATAGGTACCTTCTGCACAAACTAAGTATGTGTGGCGTCACAGGTGACCTACATCGATGGTTAGACAGCTTCTTAACTAATCGCACTAACTATGTTAGAATTGCAGGGGAGTGCTCGCAGGAATCACTGATTCTCAGTGGAGTGCCTCAAGGCTCGGTGCTTGGTCCATTACTTTTTCTTATTTTTGTAAACGACCTGGCAGCGTGCTTGAGTTCACGCTGCTTCCTGTTTGCTGATGATGTTGAGATCCTAGGAACCGACAGTAGAGATACGCTTATCTCTGATTTAGAAAAAGTAATCGAGTGGACAAAGACCTGGGACTTGCCACTAAACCTGGGGAAGAGCTGTCTTCTGACGACTGATTTAGCGACAACCCAACTAGAAGTTGGAGAAGGAACTATAGAATAGCGGCTGCTCAGAAAGTGAAGGATCTTGGCATTACTATAACAGGCGATTTTAAATGGGCTACTCAATGTGCCGAAGCTGCAAACAAGGCTCGCAGAGAATTGTTCAGACTTCGCTCAGCGTTATCTTGCCGAAAACCTTCAATCTTCATTCCCCTTATACAAAGTAGTCGTGCGGCCTCACTTGGAGTACTGCGTTCAATCCTGGGCACCGTACTTAAAAAGGATATAGCATGTCTCGAAAGGGTCCAACGCCTTGCGACTAGGATGGTTGAGGGTCAGGCAGGTAAAACTTATGAGGCTAGACTCAAGGACCTCGGTTTGTTCTCACTAAAGAGACGGCGGCTGCGAGGTGACCTAATAGAAGCCTTCAAGATTCTAAAGGGTCTTACAGGTGATAATATTACTGAAATCCTTAAACTTGCACCTAAAGCAGCTACAAGGGGTAATTCCATGAAACTTCTTAAGAGTAGGCCCAGGTTGCTGGCACGTGAGCACTTTTTCAGCAACCGTGTGGTCAACTTCTGGAACAAGCTCCCAGATTGTATAGTAAGCCTCCCAAATGTGTTGAGCTTTAAAAGGGAATTAGACGTTAAATGGTCTATCATATTTCCGCATATTGTCTAATAAAAAAATACAAAAAAACGTATTTTTACATTTTTATCATATCTGTCTAGGCCTGGACAACCTGACAGTAAATTAGCCCACATGCAGTCTATGACTGTGTTTCACTTTACCTCAACTAGGCTAGTGATTTCATACACCACACATTGTTCACGCATATTATTGCATTGTTTCCTGAATAGCTGACCTCTCACCGTGCTGATGAAGAGAAACCCTACCTTACTTTCCAGTTATTCGGAAGCAAGAACGTGTGAAAAGTACGAACTGTATACTCGATATCGAAGTGCCGGGTGTTCAACCGCATACCATCGAAGGAAATCTGGGCGCGTGATTGGCTTTTAGCCACCTTCAGCCTTGTGCAAATTGAACTTGAACTTGAACAGTGCTTCGAAGACCAAGTCTTTGAATAATCTAACAAGATCTCGATATAATCTAAGTAAACATGAAATTTCTACAATTGTGTTCCCCCATGATGATATGGAATCATCCACATCAGATACTTCAGAAATAAGTATGCTATTTTTAAGCTATTTTAGCCAATCATTCAATACCACCATATACCCTATTCCAGGTCAAAATACCAGCGTATACCCTGTACTCCCAAATCAAAATAATAATTCAATGTGTATTGATTCCATCTCCTTTAGTTTACAAGAAGTTAGCGCAATGTGTCGGCGAAGCAAAGCTTCTTACAAGCCTGATACTGTAGGCTTTGTTCCAGCAATCTTGCAACTAAATACGGATGATATACCTTTAATTTTATTAAACCTGTATAATCTTTCTGTTAAATCTGGTATATTCCCCCTCGAATCGAAACATTCTGTCATTATGCCTCGATTTAAAACAGGGAATTCGCACATCATCACTAATTATCGCCCAATTAATCACACACCTTTTCTCTCTAGGCTATTCGAAAAGTTGATGAAGAACGCACTAATAGCTTACTTAGGCCCAAACGCTTTCTCTCCATTCCAACATGGCTTCTTAAATCAGAAGTCCTGCATTACCTGTCAGTTGGAATATTTGGACTATGTAACCACCTCCATAGATCATGGATTAGCTGTATTGACAGTTTTCTTAGACATTACCAAAGCATTTGATAAGGTTCCTCATTCTCTTCTTCTTCGAAAATTATCATCACTTGGGATTTCCGGATCCCTATTTAATTGGTTCTGCTCATATCTTTCTGATCGCACCTTCTCCGTTTCCGTTAATGGCATATCCTCTGAAACACAACCTATACCAAGTGGGGTCATTCAGGGTAGCCGTAGTGTCCCTCCTTCTCCTTATATTATAATATGGCTGGGAAAGCTAAGACAGTTGATATCATCCGCAAAGATAAAGAGCTTTGAGTTTTTTACAAAATGTGACATCATTAATATATATATATGATATTATATATATATATATAGATATATTAGATATTATATATATATTAATGATGGCAACACATTTGTAAAAACTCAAGCTCTTTATCTTGCGATGTATTAGAAATTGTCTTAGCTTTCCCAGCCATAGAGATATCACAGGCTATAGACTCCCTCAACGATGATCTTTCAACCCTTTGAAGTTGGGGCTCACAATTGGGGCTAGAATTCTCAGCTCTGAAGACGCAATTCATGGGTATACGCTGCTCAATACCCCCTGCTAGTATCATTCTCAACAATACACCACTCGCACCTTCTAACGAAATCAAAGACTTGGGATTTAGGTATTCTTCATCTCTTAATTTCAACGAACAAGTAAGATTTCTCATAGCAAAAGCTAGACAGAATTTTGGTTTGATCAATCAAAAATTCCTCCTTCGTGAAAGTAGACTGAGTCTATATAAAATGAAAGTATTACCGCTTCTTGACTACTGTAATATAGCCTACTCTCACATTGCTAGACGTGACTGTATACTCTTAGAAAGCCTTCAACGTAGAATTAGCAAAATCATGTTAGGCTACTCTAATCCTCCATCTTATAAAGTACGATGCAGTCTACTAGACATTGACCCGCTATGGTTACGTAGAATTCGCCTTAATCTTTTTCTTTTCTTCCGAATCATCACAGAGCACCAAGTTAAGATTAGGTCCACAATGCGATTCCAAGATTGTAATCGTTATGTACGACGTAACCGAATGAGGCTATTACATATTCCCCTTACTCGCACTAAAGTTCGACAAAATTTCTTTTTAATTAGGTATGCGCATCTTTGGAATTCTCTTCCACTTCATTTCCGCATGTGCACATCTGCAGGTAAATTTAAAACACTCGTAGATTCTCTTACTGCTCCATCGCTATGCGAAATTCTCAAAATAAACACCTCTATAGACAATATATTTTGTCACGGTATTCCTGGTTATTGAACCAATTGTAAGTATTTTGTACATTAGCACACGCATAGAACAGTTCACAATGTACAAAATACATTGTATTATTAAGTGTCAGGTTACCTAAGGTCTATGTATGTTGCATCAAAACCTGGAACTCGTAGTATATGTATCTATACTTATTGTATCTCTATTGTATCTGTCTAGGCCTGGACAACCTGACAGTATCTCAGCCCACATACAGTCTCTGTCTGTGCGGCACTTTGCCTGGATCAGGCTTGTGCTTCCACTTCAATAGGCTTATTTCACCCACCTTTTGGTTTAAACATAGTTATCCTTAAATAAATAAAAAAATTGTAACATCTAAAACATTAATTTTTATGATTATCTTTTATAACGCAGCTGTAGTGTCAGGTTACCTAAGGTCTAGGCATGTCTCGCCATTTTGCTACTCTTCCTCATCGTAACCGTGCGTATTATAATCATTTTTACCATATGACCATATCCTTAACCGTGATATGCTTATATTTAACCCATTTATATATGAAAATATGGTTTGTCATAATATATTTACTAAAAAAAACAAAAAAACGCCAAAAATGCAAAAAATACTGTTTTTTGATCTTTTTTATCGTTTATAATCGATTTACTCTTTGATGACCTCTCACCATGATGGTGAAGAGAATATCTTTAATTGTGTTCCAAAGTCTTCGACTCCCAAACCAACTCCGACACTGCCCCTTGATCCTTCCGCATACGATTCTTCCATATGGACCGAAAGCCCTACTGACGAACAGTTTTGGTTTCCCTATTTCCGACAATTCTTCAACTTTCTGGATCGTACAACTGGCCCAAACCTCATGCAATTTAAACCACAATCTCTCCTCATACCCTCCATTTTCTATATTTTTTCAACTTATTTCGTTTTTTATATACTTTTCTTCAATCACATCCACCAACATTCCCAAGAAGTCAATTTATATATTCATAAAAGAACTTTCTTTATTTCATAAATTTATTTTTACTGTGACAATTAAATCTTCATGCGCACCATTTCTTTTATAATTTTTTTGTCTTTTATTTTCTTTTTTTCAATCCCTGCTCCAGAATCTATGGGATCATCTCCATTTGCTTAATTTGATGAAATCTAGATGAATCATTATTACTGTATGACATTGCGCGAAAAAATTAACGGAAAAATATTCAAAAATTCCGCTTGATAAGATCATTTTTACAAGATCATTAATGCGCAAACTATTGTCATTCGTTCACGCTTTCCAGCGAGAGTGTTGGTTCAGTTCACTGGAAGAACACCACACACGGCATCATGGTAAACATGTTTATCGATAAAAACTTACGTATGGAATGTATTCACCGGTGTATTGATCCACGTATAACGAATCATATTTTCGAACCATTCCTGAAACGCAGATGACGAGTTAAAATCCCATCGCGAATTACTTGATGCTCAAACTCATCATAAATCCACCGGGGCCGCGTTAGCCGAAACACAACATACAATAAAAGCACCACTTATCTGTTTCAAATGGCGGGGTGATTAAACAGTAGAGATTATACCACTGGTTGCAATATGATGATGATCATGCATGGCATGACTTGGTGTATCCAAGAATATACATTATTATTATTAATAATAAGGGCATTGCTCCCATTTTATCGTTTTCCCTGCAAACTCAGGTGGTTCATCTGAATCACACTGATCACATACTTGATCGTGGTTCTAAAACTCATCCAGATCTACTGGAGGTAGTCGAGAGGTGGATGGGATTGTATTGTCAGAAGAAGCTGCCCGTCCTCGATCGTTGATCCGGCCATCGTGAACGTCTAATATCCTGGCATCGTTTCCCTTGATACCGGCAATCGTTGCTTCTTCGTCGTAACGGGCTATGGGAGACGAACTCTGATGGTTACTAGGTTCACTGAGTTCTACATTCAATATTGTTTCCAACGGTAGGTTGTCGTACCGTACCGACGCCAATGACGCTGAACTAACCAGCGTGACACTATCACCGACACCCTGCGCAGAATGGCGTCGTAGCGGAGGTATGGTATGAAAGCACAAGCCTGATCCAGGCAAAGTGCCGCATAGTCAGAGACTGCACGCGGAGGACAAGTGAAGACTTGGCTCGCCACCGTGAGATCGGATGCGGAGCTGCTTGGTCTATAATCGGTTTACGGATGGCGCACGTGGGAACGGACCTGGCTTAAAATCTGCGCGGATCTCGCTTCTAACCGCCGAGCGTGGGTGGCTGCAATCCGTGACGTCAACGAAGTCGACTCATCCTCCAGGAGGATATAGTCGCACGAAAGTAAAATAAAGTAATATCTTGGCCTACGTGTAGAGTGTGCGTCACGTCGTCTTTGGGAGTCATACATTCATGAGAAGAGGCAGGCAAAACTTAAAGAAGTGCGAATTTGCAGCAAAACATTAAACGAAGTAGACAGGTCCATTTCACTCACCTTGCAATTTCCCGAACGCCACAAGTGACCCAGTCAACGTGATCCCGCCAATGTACGTGCCCAAGTAGGCGACCGTCCGCATCAACTGCAGCGATCCATGTAACTGGGGGTCCGCGAGCAGTTCGGGCGCTTCGATCATATAATTCGCCACGCAGGTGAGAACAGCCGCAGCACCCACAAAACTGTCGGTAGAGAAAGAGCATTGTATGAACCAAGAACAAGGAGGGAATCTGTAGCTGATATGTAACAAGTCGTAGCTATTTGAAAGTAACTCAGTCGATTGTCAAGAGGGATACTGCGCAGTTTTGAACAGGAATGCATTATGGTATGGTATGAAAGCACAAGCCTGATCCAGGCAAAGTGCCGCACAGTCAGAGACTGTACGTGGGCGAAGATACTGTCAGGTTTATCAGGCCTAGACAGATATGAGGAAGACAAAAAAACAGGAAATGTTAGTGAGACTCCACGCTGTTTCAGCATGCAGCTCACTACCTCTGGCCAAGCGATTTAGCACGGTGTTAGCAGCACAGCATAACGTACTGCACGATTGTACATCTGTGCACAGGAAGGCATTAGTCTTGTAGTCTTCTGTAAAAACGTACTGAAGGAAGCAATGCAACCACAAACAGTCTCCCAGATTGGGGTCCAAGAGAACAGAATTCGCAAAGGCTTCTTACTCTTAATGAGGTGTCTAAAATGGTATTCAGAGGTGGTCTGGTTGTAGACAACTTCTTCGAGTGTTTGATGCATGACAGTGAAAGCCACGGGGAAGCTATCATGCTTATGTCTCTCTACTCGTGCAACACACTTGATTTGACGTGTAGGTCATCACTCCCGTGTACCCGTACCTAATGTTCTAGAGGTTCAATAGCATCTTAGGTCTAACCCTTCTCCATTTAAACACGCCATGGCTGCGTGCCAGTTAAACACTCGGTATTTGCTACCAGTGTAAATCTGTCGATGTTTATAGTGACCATAACACTTCGTGCCAGTGCGGCGTATAAACAGCAGAGCGTAGAGACACCCCACGACCGGTTTAGTGCTGTTTGCACTCATCGGCTTTCATATTCATGGTCATGGGTTTTAAACCCGGTCTACATGAGTGAGGGCTCATGAGATTGAACAGGTTGGTCGTACCAGCCTTACTCAACAGTGGCATACAAGCGCAACTTGTTTACCATTCTTCCACTGTTTCAAGCGCATGTGGATCCTGATCCTACTGTCCCTACCTGATGAGTGCAAACAGCAGGAAACCGGTCGTGGGGTGTGTATGTGTGATGGAGATTCATGCAAATAAGCAGAGCATACATTTTACAAGGAAACAGACATCAGTTGACGAGACATATTGTGCAAGATGAAGCAGTGTCGCCGGACTGTAAAACCATCCCGTTTAAGCATAATGATTCGCACAATCCAGCTGAGAACTCACTGTGCATTCAACAAAATGTCGGCACATCAGTGAAGAAAACTTGTAGTAGAAGTTGGAAATAAGAGCTGGACGGATGTGCTATTTGCACGGATGTGTAATCGTGCAACATTTCTGTGCTGTGCGGCAAACATCGTGCTAAATTGATTGGCCAACGGTAGTGAGCTGCATGCTGAAACACGCTGTAGTAGTCTCGCTACCATTTCTATTTCCCCCTCATATTTTTCTAGGCCTGGGCAAGCTGACAGTATCTTAGCCCATGTGCAGTCTTTGACTGTGCGACACTTTTCCTGGATCAGGCTTGTGCTTTCATACATACATACATACATACATACATACATACATACATACATACAGAAAGTTGGCGCAAGCATTAGACTCAGCAGTATGTATGTATGGAAGCATACGCTTGATCCAGGCAAAATGCCAAACAGCCATAGACTCCCAGGAGCACAAGACGTAGACAATCTACAAGTTGTCTCCGACAGCGAGGAATATATTACACAACAGTATGAACAAGCCTGATCCAGGCAAAGTGTCGCACAGTCAGAGACTGCACGTGGGCTAAGATACTGTCAGGTTGCCCAGGCCTAGACAGATATGAAAAAGAAAATAGGACAGGAAATGGTAGTGAGGAACATAGTATTGACCGAGAGAAACACAGTTAAGCAGCAAATATGTATGTGAGTGGGGAAATAAGGCTGACTAACGAGAGAAGAAAATCAAATAGTGCTGAAACTGAAAAAAGATCGCAATTAAAGAGACAGCTGAATTTGTTCGTTACGGAGCCACAGAAACGCATGTGCAACTCAAAGTGTTCTCATCAAACTGCTGGGGTCATACAAGATAACACAACTCCGTCAACTAACACCCACATACCTGTGGAATAGAGCGACCATTTGCGGCAAGTCGGTGACTTCAATTCGCTTCGCAGCAACACCGCCAATCATTGCCCCTCCTGCCAAACACGTGATCATTTGAGCAAGGAGTGCTGGAGACGGCTGGATGAGACCGAGCGTAGCCGCCAGACCCCCAGACACACCAATCATGCCGATCGCGTTGCCTGGAGACCAAGAACAGTCGTTAAAGTATCTATTTTGAGAATAGCGTTAAAATAAGACAAAATCGAGCAACCTGAGCAAATGATGCAGCAGGCGAAAGGTTTTCTTGCTTGAACTTGTTAGTCGTAGCTAATCTACGTGCAGTTCGCCATACAAGATAACTGAGGGGACCTGGTTATACTAAATTGACACAGTACAAATATATATTGTGGATGCGTTTGTTCGAGTCAGCTTCTCTAGCCTTTGCACAACCAAGTGCGACCTGCAAGGCAGCAGGGAGTTACCAGAAAGAGGTGGTCTACCAGACTCTGTTCCAGGTTTTTCCTCAGGGTTTTCTCCCGAAGCCCCTCCCGCGATCGGGTATCCCGCAAGGCAGCGGAGGTTGAAAATCAGGGTTTTCCTTCCCTTAGATGAAATGCCCACCCAGACTAACGAGCTCGATCTGGCAGAAAACTGGTTTTCACTCGTGCAGGCCAGAAGCTGGACTTGGTTATCAGAGGCTATTTGAGGCGCATACATAGACTGACCAACCTCTAAGCCACTCCATCCGGACCAAACAATAGTCAATTCAAAACTGCTTTAAAAGGGGGACTATTTGGGTTACACATTGATACACGTGAAGAAAGTACTCACCGACACGACAGCTTTTCTGACTAGACAACGCCGTCAGCGCTCCGATGCAGCAAATCGAAGCAGCCAAGTACGTTGCCTGATGCAAATCCTCCGTGGACCACGAAGCCAACGCTCCCAAGGTGTACACACCCAACAACGAAGCCGCTGGAATCCCGTAGAGATAGATATACTCAGGGGGATCGGTGGGTCGTTTGAACATGTCCAGCATACGTTGGGTCACCACAAAACCACCGCCGATGTTCACCGCGGAGAGCAAAGTGGCCAATGAGGCAAGGAAAGCCGGTAAACCCGCAGGCAGCATCCCACCGTCCATTAGGATAAGACCACCGACAGCGGTGATTCCGGAGATGGCATTGGTCACTGACATCAACGGGGAATGTAGCGCCGGTGTGACACCCCATACGGTATGATAGCCTGTAGAAGAGGAAAATCATCACGCAATGTGGTGAACTGTGAAGACGAATTGATTTTATAGCAGCGCCATTAGACCTGGAATTCTTTAACATCACAAAAAATTCGAGGTAATCGAGTAGAGTAGGGAAACCTTCGCCTTTACGATCGACGCTGTTGTATGTTTCGTGCGCAGACTGTTAAACGAAGCCGGGAGTTTATAACTGCCGTCATAGGTTGTTTCAAGAACTACACAAATGTGTATGGCACAGTCAATAGTGCCAAACCACCGGATATACGCATGATGCATATCATGCCGAAAAATATAAACGACCAGGTATATTAACATCTTGGGTTCCATCACAATATACCAAAATCTATGGGATTACATTACTCTCAGTGCAAAAGCAGGCCAGCTAGGAGCGATTCTATTTATCAGAGCTGAACATTCATAAAAAAATGCGTGCCGTCTTTATCATTCACAACACAACAGAAAGCCAATTGCTCAAAGGCGTTTATTATGCAAAGGAAAAAAGAACAAGGTTATACTTGAATGCCACTGTTGCATAGGGTTCGTAAAACGAACCACGATGTTCAAACACAGAATCACAAAGTGATTCCTGGCCAAGCGCTCGAGGCGCATATAAAAGACCAAAGTATTGTGGTGCTCACATCCCCATTCCTTACACACCACTACCAGTTTCTGGCTGTTTTCCTTCATCAAGTGGAGACAGTAAGATTAGGTTCAGTGAGCCTTGAAACAGTGGATAAATGGTAAACAAGTGTATACTTGACGGTTTGCGAAAGGATTGCCTCAGTTCTTCAAGCAAGTGCTGGGGTTCATATCAAACATAAGAAGAATTATGCTGAGATATGCGCCAGGACATCTCAAGCAATTCAGCGATACTCAACTACGAAAAGATTGACGTTTTTAAAATCAATTGCATATCTCTTATGCTAAATTAATTCATCTGAACTTATTCTGCATTCTTCAGAAGTTATCAAACTGGGGATTAAGTGTCTGACGATTAAGTGTCAGTAAACCGCGTGCAGTCTCTGACTGTGCGGCACTTTTCCTGGATCAGGCTTGCGCTTTCATATCATACCATACCATAAGATTTGACTATACAAGATCGATGTCGGATGTCTCGGTCTACGCCATATGCTGAATAAACGCGTTCAATCAGTTGGCTTTATCTGATGTTGTGGGATTCGCGTGGGTGAACATGATTGCCGTTGGCATTGTAGACCTTAGGTGTGAATCGATACGTTGGATCAACTGTCCTGGAGCCCGTCTGCGTGAAACGTAACAGACGGTAGAACAGAGTATGCATGAAATCACAAGCCTGATCCATGCAAAGTGCCGCACAGTCAGAGACTACACATGGGCTAATATACTGTCAGGTTGTCCAAGCTTAGAAAGATATGAGAAAGAAAATAGAAATGGTAGTGAGACTCCAGCTCACTACTGGTAGCAAATCAATCTAGCATGGTTTTGGTTACTGCACGATCACACATTGGATTAACTACCGTTACAATATGGACGACATATTTATACAAATCCAATGGAAAACGCATTCATGGCAGGCAGCCAATGGGCTACTTGTTTAAAACATGTAATATTCTTTCTATCAATGTTCATGAATCCCAGAATTCACTTACCTACAATGGTAGACAAACCGAAGGTGGTGAGCATTGTGGTGAACGCAGGAGACGGCGAGGCCAAACCGAGACCGACCAATCCCGAGAGACAGACCGCCGTGCTCAGAGTGGCACGCAGTTTGTCGCGGTAAAGATCCTTCGGTTCGAGCTTCACGGGCTTCACGAGAGGAGCGACTGGCTTAGGAGTCAGGGGAGTCACCGAAACTGGAGGAGGGGGTGGCGGCCAGAGTAATTTACCCTGGAGGGATGAAAACCGAAAATATGGCGAGTGATAACAAAGGAAGCACGTGGCGTTTGACATTGTGCAATCAATAATTTTTGTAGAGCGTGGAATAAACTGCAGGCAGACGGAAGGGACTAGAATATTGTTGAAAGGGGCTGCTTAAGCGTCAACACATTGCGCGAAGAATCAGAATACCACCGTTTCAAGCCTCGCTGAACTTAGGCTGCGTCCTTGGTCAGAAATTGGTTGCAAAGTGTGGGAGATGTCAGCAAAACAACAGGCAATCGTTGTTGAACTGTTATCACATTCGCCGAAACACCTAAGCTTGATTATTGAAGTAGAACCCACCTAAACTCACCTGGTGTGTTCAATGAAGTGTAATACCACAAAGGGGTTTAAAATTACAGCTAAATCGAGAGCAATCTCGGAGAATTATTGAGATGGGCTGGTGATCTAACGTCTCTCACCGCACGCTTCAAGAGGATAGATTTTAATCGAGCGCCTATGCAGAATCAGAATGCATTATATGGAGAGAGCATTCGTCACACGTGGAAAAGTGCACCCCGCAGTGTACTCACTTCACTGAAGCTGCGTCGCCAATGCTGACTATTGTTGTTGGCGTCCTTCGGTCGATGTTCACCATGGATGTACATCTCAATCGCATGAATTTTCATGTTCTACAGCTTTTCGAATGACTAAACTGTCCGATTCGGGAGGAACAATCTCTCCCGCAGCGCTGGCAACGATAGTTAGAACTCGGTTGTTGGACGTCAGTTGCACGCCGGCGGCGTGATCTAAGCTCAGCAGCCAAGAGCTTTATCTGCTCCTCCCCCGCTTGCAGACGACGCTTTACACAATGCCTCAAATGTGAGCCGTCAAGAGCAAGTTCTTTTCAACTCGCGAGGTCAATGTCAAGAGCTTTCATATCGCTTTCGCAAACGTCTTTGTACCGCAAGTGCGGGCTGCTCATTGGTCGACTTCCTAATTACTGACTGGGACATGTGTACCAAGTGGAAGGCAGTCGTATTTCAAAAGATCTACTTTATCTGGGTTCAAAATCAGGAATTCGAGCTTTAAGAAGTCCGCGCTTACGTGTTTCATACAGATATGAAAGCTCTGGACGTATTTGTTGGAAAGAACTTCCATGTGGCCGCTCACGATGGAAAAGAGCAGACGATGCCTTCGATTTCCCCACTCATACCTGTCTAGGCCTGGGCCACCTGACAGTATCTTAGCACAGGTGCAGTCTCTGATTCTGCGGTACTTTGACCGGATCAGGCTTGTGCTTTCATACCATACCGCTGAACATAGATCACACCGGCAATCTAAAATGACACCGATTCACTTGAGACTGTCATATTGTCAGGCACGCAGTTGGACTGTGTAGGCAGTCAAAATAGTGCTTGAGAGAAACAAACGTAAGAAGATGAGATACAGTGGAGTGTTTCGGTATGGTCTGCCGCATACGTATTAAGGTTCAATGGCTGATTCACGCGAAAGCAGAAACGGGAAGCGTCCCAAGGAAACAGGCGGCTAAAGACGACGATTACGCAACGGGAGAATGAATCATGAGAAACGATGGAGAGTTCGCGAAGTATACAAAAGCCGCCTCGTAGATCGCCAGGAGCAGCTGAATGAAAATACATGGGTAGCTGAGGGAATTAATTTAGCACGGTGTTAGCTGTCTAGTATACAGTTACTGCATGGTTTCTATAGTTGGCACTCCTAAGGACAGTTAATTTATGGAGCCGGTTGTCTAAGGTTTAAACTTCAACATGCCACCAGATGTCGTTGACAGAGTTTCGAAGATGAATACAAGTTTACTTTGAACTAATTTGATTGTTCGGAGCAGAAAAATACCAGGGATCTCTCAAACATCCAGGTGAGGTGTATTACGTACTCCCAGACATCCAACCGCGCTAATTACCAGGCAAAGGTACTGAAAATTGTTGAACGAATTCTAGCAAAAACAAAAAGCAAAGTGAAATTTTCGGCCGACCTCTAAAAGAGAAAATGCAATGTCCGAATTGATTTTATCGCGAGCGCCCTGGGACAATGGAGTCACACCAGACGCTACACACCACGAGAGAATTGATCTGGTGAAATAGCAAGATCGATAATGGAATAACCACGTGATCAACTTACTTCATGCAACACCAAGCTGCCTCGCACAACTTCGTCTTCCAAGTTCAAATAGAATCGGTCTTTGGCATCTGCGAAAAAAAATCAAACGAAAAAGAAAAGAATGGTCGGTAGGGCTGTTGTAACACCGTGACGAACGCTGTGTGAAGTACACAGACTCTCACTCAATACAGCTCGGCTAAACAGACATCACAAAGTGTGTAAAATGCGACTGACAATGTCCGTTAATTGTTTTAAAATATATGAACGTGTACTAAACCACACACGCCTAGAGTTTGGTAGAATGACGTGCAGTCTAGACTGCACATGAGACGAGATTTTCCGATGGTGTAGATCTACCAAGGTGAGACAAAGCGGAACTGAAATGACGTGTGACGCACATAAGCATAATCACGCTAACAGTCTGCCATCGTCAGTTGGCTGTATTCGAGAACGGGAAAAATTCTCACTGCCATTTTTATTTCCCATATCTGTCTAGACCTGCGCAACCTGACAGTATCTTAGCCCACGTGTAGTCTATGACTGTGTGGCTCTTTGCTTAGATAAGGCTTGTGATGTCATACATATCTGCAAACGTGTTGCAGAACTGATAAACAGTTGTGTAGAAATCGACGTCCATTTTGAGAGTTACTAGGTAAGTGGCCCGAAACAGATATAGCATGGACGGACACACGTTTGTATGACTTTCTCGAAATCATTTGGTGAAAAATGATTCTAAACCACCAGAGACAGACCCCCAGCGTCAATAGTCAGTATCGATCAACATGGCTGCGTGAAGACATCATTGTGGAGCACAGGTCTTGAGTCAGACAAAGTGCCAAGCAACATGAAGCAGATAAACAAGCGCGAAAAATGACAGCGGGCAAGCGGAACATGCAAATGCGCAAAAGCAGCTTGTTTTTACAGTTTTACTGCATGCGATTTGGTGTCTTTTTATTTTCTATCAAATATAAAATGAATAATACTGAATAAATATTAAGACACAGGTTTCCCACTAATTATTAGATGGATCTTTCGCATCCCCACTTGGGAAAACGAAAATGTTCCACAGAACCTGCAAAGTAGTGAGATTATTAATAACAGCTGGCCATCCGGGTTTTCTCCCAGCCTCTGGCTTGTCTTGTGTGCGACTATCTCCTCCTAAAGGATGAATCGGCTCCAATGAAGATTCTTGGGAATTTGGGTACAAAGCGGCGTCCCCAGCACCACTCGGCATTTGTTCGAGTCAGCTTCCCTAGCCTTTGCACAACCAAGTAAGATCTGCAAGGCAGCAGGGAGTTGCCAGAAAGAGATGATGTTCCCGGGATCGGGTATCCGGCAAGGCAGCGGAGGTTTAAAATCGGGGTTTTCCTTCCATTAGATGAAATGCCCTCCCAGGCTAACGAGCAACATCTGCCCGAAGCAAACTGGTTTTCAGGCGACAGTAACTCGCCCTCGCCCATTCTATTGTCGGTAGAAGCATGGGAGCATGGTATGGATGCATTTTATAAAGAGATATAGCTTATCCCCACTGCCAGCCCCGGCTATGACAACCGTTGGAGCCAACCTCTGGCAAGGTATGTGAATAGGGGAGGGGATGAGGCATTCTAAACAAGTGATCCCACTATTGCGAACTAGCATCTAACATCCGTTTACAGACATTTACATTGGCGACATAACGCTGACACCGAATGCACCACAGACAAAGGGGTGTCAATGGTGTGGAGGTAAAACAGTGCAAACCCTGAAAAGCGAGTAGAATGGGTGAAATGAAGCCGGTGCACACTTACCTGGGGGTGTCATGGAGAGAAGGAAGTTAGCCACATTGTTGGCGAACAACGAGGACGACTGACCGGCCAAGCGACTGGGCAAGTCGGTGTATCCGACATGCGCGACTCCGTTGTGGAAAGACAACACACCGGGTTGCGTGGTCTCCACGTTGCCGCCAGCCTCAGCGGCGAGGTCCACAATCACTGAACCGGGGCGCATTGATTCGGCCATTGCCTGGTGGGGGAAAAGACGTTTATTAAAAAAGATGTGCGCTCTAATCATGTCATGTTAGCTTGAAAAGGGGAGAAAAGGCGACCGGGTACTGATCGTCAAATTGGTACGGAATCCGGATACTTGAGCATTGAAGAAACCGAGCCATTTATTGGGCCATGCTACATCGTTCAATCCGGATAAGTGTGTCATCGCGCTGATAACTTCTCTGTAAAGCATATATTCGACTAAACTCAGATTGACTCACAAACGTGTATGATTCCCAATAGTAATAGTGATAGGTGTACATTTGATGGCTAAACCGGTCACAGACAGACCAAGTGGTGTGTAGCGATGTAGATTCTACACTGCACCATCAGTACTGAGCTGCATGGTAGAACACGTCGGAGTCATTGTACCCTTCTAATATATTTATCTAGGCATACGCAATATGAGAGCATCTCAACCTACGCGCAATTTTTGACTGGGCGGCATTTTTTCTGATCCAAGCTTATGAATTCATACATACATATTAGGCTGGGTGCTGGATACAGATGTCTCGTGATTGCACACTACTCTACTCTGTGGTTAGCAGTCTGCAATGATCTCGCCTTAGATCGAGGGCCGTCAGCGTGGCATTAAAGAAACCCGTCAGCCCTCACCGAAAGCAACCACTCAACGATAAAGTAAGTAAGAAAATATTCATTTACATGCTTTTCCGTCACACACACACACACCCCACGACCGGTTTCGTACTGTTTGCACTCATCAGGTAGGGACAGTAGGATCAGGATCCGCATGCGTTTGATTGATAAAGTAAGTAATTCCATCAGTTTTGCGACAAAAACGAGGCTCATTGAGCCTGATCTTACTGTATCCACCTGATGACGGCAAACAGCCAGAAACCGGTAGTGGTGTGTAAGTGCGGGGGATGTGAACAACACAACACATTGAGATAAAGATTCATTAAAGAAACAAGCCTTTGTGATGAGTTTCGGAGCGCGTTTCCCAGGAATTAGTGCGCTGGTTATGATGATATCCACTTCTTTGGCTTGCTTGGCGAACAACTCCATTTCGGCGTCCAGAAAAGCCTTGGACATTTCTTTCGCATATCCGCCGACACCTTCCCCGGATTCCTGGAATAAGGATGCAGATATTATACGCAGCACGCATGCTGCAGGTACTGAGAGCGTAAAACAACCGACAGATGCTGGGCGAGGTAGAGACATGTCATATGTCACGGTGAAAAAACAATTTACCAAAAGAGATCGTTACAAATACTGCTCGGGTATTCACGAGTACTTCAGGGGAAAATTCAAGAACAACACACTCTGTCTCCAATAAAGATAAAGAAAACGAAACGCGGAAGCTTGGCGAACAAGCAAGAATAATGGTGAAAGAATCGCAAACGTTATTATTGGTTTCAGCGGAACAGTTGGAAACTCAGCATGATGAAGGAGAGCATTACACCGATAGCATGCAGCGAATGCCTAACTGCCATACAACCACGATAAAGTAAAAGATTGGAAAGGGTGGGACTCAAATAGCAACGGATTCTATAAAAATGCAAGCACAAAGAAACTGGGATTATGTACCTACACCTCCAATGGAACAGGCACGAGCACGACAGCTTCCTTGTGACTTAGACTGCCATGTTTCACTACAAACTCTCTTCTGCGCTCCACTTGTCAACATACAAGATTTGGCCAACACTGCAAGAAGATGCTTACTGCAAGACCGCTGAACACGGTTTCGGGATATATAACGAAGCGTAACTGGTATAGAAGGCTACT
>JACCGJ010020587.1:0-51735 GCA_013407085.1 Atriophallophorus winterbourni
TTAGGTACAGTGAGACATGAAACAGTGGATAAATGGTAAACAAGGTTATACTTGAATGCAACTGTTGCATATGGTGCACGAACCACGATGTTCCAAAACACATCCATGTAGTGATTCATAATCGAGCACACGAGGCGCTTACGGATGAACAAAGCAATGTTTTACTCACTTTTTTCCCACATACATCCCACTACTGGTTTGTAACTGTTCGCCATCATCAGGTGGTGACAGTAATATTAGGTTCAATAAAACCTGGAAGAGTGGATAGATAAAGAAGAAGGTTATACTCAAATACAACGTCACGTAGGGTTCGAACAACCACCACGGAGATGAAATAGTGAATCTCATGAAATATCGTGGTCATGCACTCGCTTAGCTTATGTATGACCATAGTAACATGTGGCTCACATCCTTCTCACTTACACACCATACAGCTTTCTAGCTGTAAGCCGTCACCAAAAGGAGACAAAGTGGTAAATTTCTGTTAGCCGCGAAACAATGGACAAATGGTAAACGACGTTATACTTTAAAGCAAATGCTATATAGGGCTCGTACAACGAACCAAATTGTTGAAACACAGAATCACTTGGTGATTCGTGGTCAAGCACTCGAGACGCCTAAGGATGACCAAAGTAATGTGTTGCGCATATTCCCGACACTTACACATCACTACCAGTTTCTTGCTGTTTGCCGTCATTAGGTGGAAACAGTGTGATTAGATTCTGTGGCCATTGATACAAAGGATAAATTATAAACAAGGTTAAATTTGAATTTTAGCTCTACATAGGGTTCGTACAACGAAACACGATGTTCAAACTGAGAATCACGTAATGATACTCACGTCGCTCACGTCGCCCGCACTTCCACACCACTATTGGTTTCTGGCTGTTTGCCGTCATCAGGTGGAGGCGTTTTATTATTTGAGTTTTTCTTGTTATTGAAAGGTTTTTTCAAAGTGTAAGGATGGCGCGTGACCAGAGATCGCGGCGCACGGAAAACTGTGCTCAGTACATCGGAATGTAAATCAAAACAATGACCACAATGAGTAAGTTTCAGGTCAACAGTGGCACGTTCATAATTTGGCACCCACATTCGTGGGCATAACAATGTGGTGTACGAATTGATTTTCGGTGAATATGTGCGCATTTCAAGTGCAAAAATAAGGCTTAATTGAAGATCCGCTATTGGTTTTAATCAAAAGTTTTGATGAATTAATTGAACATTATTATATTAAAAGACTTGTTGCTCAAGATGTGATAACACATTGTTTAGTTTCGTCGTTGTATCGCAAGTAGATATCTTGATTGCAACTTCAAACGATTGAGGCACGGGATAAATGCCGATATGTAATGTGAGGCGTTCAAGTCCATCAAGATATTAGCAAGATGATTTATGAGAGATTCGAAGATTCAACGATTCAAGATTCAAAGATTTATGGTCAAAAAAGTTAATACTTTACAAAACCACAGGATGACGGTATTAATAAAACATGAAAAAATACAATAGTATAAAAGCAACAGAGAATATCAAATGTAAGGCTCACGAATGTTATTCTTTTGCATATGTGAGTCCAATTTCACTTTGAACGCCGCCAGGCGAGGTGAGTCCACTACATGTTAGGGTAGGGAATTCCAGAGAAATATAGCACGTATGACGAAAAAATGGCGCCGACAGTCAATACGTGAACTTGGGACGTAAAGGGATAAGGTATGTCCGCGTGTCAATTTCCCATCGCACACATCAAGCAAGTGTTTTAGTGGATGTCCTTCGGTAGACACAATTCTATAAGTCAGAATAACATCGCGTCGTATCCTCCTTTGGGTAAAGTCGCATAGACCCAGAGGTCGCAATCTTTCGGTGTACGGAACATTGCGAATACCCATCACTAACTGTGTTGCTCTATGATAGATTTTATCGAAGAGAGCAATATCCTTTCGCAGTTAAGGAGCCCAGACCTCTACCGCATACTCCATCGTAGGGCGAAGGTAGACATTCATTATCCTTGGTAAGGTTACCAGAGAGAATCTTCCAAATATTCTTCGAAAGATACCTAACAATCTGTTTGCTCGTCGATATGTATTCTGGCAGTGCGCTGTGCTCTTCAGGTTCCCGCTAATTCACACTCCAAGATCTTTTTCTAACGAGCTCCATGCTAGGTTTTCAGTTCCCAATCGATATGACCAAGGAACATTCTTGCCAAGATGGAGCCTCTTACATTTCTGTATGTTGAATGACATGTCATTCATGGCCGCCCAATTCGTCACGCTGTCCAAATCCGTTTGCAGTTTCTCACAATCCTCTGCAGAACTTATTGTCGTCCAAATTTTCATATCATCCGCGAACAGGACCATTTTGGACGATATGAGGGCAGGTAAATCATTTATGTACAACAGAAAGAGGAGCGGGCCTAGCACAGACCCTTGTGGGACTCCACTGGTGGTTTTGAACGTTTGGGATAGCGCTCCGTTAACTTTTACTCGGGCGTCGCGATCTGACAGATAGTCGCACAACCATGAGAGGAGTGGATCACATATTCCTAAGCGCATCAGTTTTAGAAGAAGCAAATGATGATTGACTCTGTCAAAAGCTTTCGAAATGTCTAGGTAACAGACGTGGATGCAAGATCTTTTATCCATATCCTTTGTCCAGTCGTCTAACGTGAGGAGAAGATTTGTGAGACAAGATCGGTGTGATCGAAATCCATGCTGCGCTGGCGAAAACAAATTATGCGATTCGAAGTGTGCAACTATTCTTTCCGAGATTATACGTTCCATGAGCTTAGCAATAACAGGTAAAAGTGTGACGGGACGATAATTTGCAGCGTCAGATCGGCAACCGCCTTTGAAGATAGGTGTTATCACGCCGGACTTCCAATCTTTCGGTACAACTCCCTTGAGCAACGAATAGTTAAACAGGCTGGAGAGCGGTTCACAAAGCTGACGGTGACAGAACCTGAGCACATCCGGTGTGATGCCATCCGCTCCTGGGGATTTTCTTACCTTTAGTGTGAGCAAATGACTTGCAACAATCATTGGATTTATTCAAATATCGCACAACGTTTCGATTCCTGTTTCAATTGAATACTCAGAACGTTCCAAAGTTATTCAAAGTTATTCAAAGTTTTAATGGTCCAAAAAGTAAATACTTTACAGTAACCACAGATTAAAAATATAGGGAATTCATAAAAACAACACAAATGTTTCATACACATGGAAAGTCAGCACGTGTATTCAGGTGCAAGGTTGGGTTTGGTCAACATATACTTGTCAAGTTCAGCCTTGAACATGTTCAGGCTTGTTGTGCAAATGATATGTGGGGGCAGGGAGTTCCATAGAAAACAGACTCTGACAGCAAAGAAAAACCTTCGACAATTTGATCTGGAGTGTGGAATAATTGACTTGTATCCATGCTATCTGCTACCACGTGCTTCTTGCCGATGAAACAGGTGTTCAAGTGGGTGATCCACTGTATGCAGAATGTTGAAAAGCAGGATCAAGTCACCCCTGAGACGACGGTAAGAAAAGTCAAAGAGGTTTAGTGTTGCAATCCGCTCCTCGTATGGCCTGTTGTATAGCCCGGTCACTAGTTTTGTAGCGCGGTGGTATACCCGTTGCAGCAAGGTCATGTCCTTTTGTAACCATGGGGACCATGCTTGAACAGCATACTCCATTGTTGGTCTGATATAGGTGTTAATTATACGTGGGAGTATCTGTTTTGAGAAACGACCGAAGATCCTTCTGAGCAATGCTAAGATTTGGCAGGACTTTTTGTATACAAAAGAACAGTGCCGTGAAGACTTCAGGTTACTGCTAATCCACACGCCCAGGTCTTTCTCTTCAGTAACCCATGAAAGTTGCTGAGATCACAGAGAGTATGTGAATTCGAATGATTTACCGACGTTCAACATTTTACATTTTTGGATGTTGAATGGTGAGCAGTTCCGCAAGGACCAATTATGAAGTGCTTCGAGATCTTTTTGGAGAATTTCGCAATCTTCTATGGTGCGTATGCTAGTCCAGACTTTGATGTCATCCGCAAATAAAATGATTTTTCTGCGTACGATTTCAGGTATATCATTCGCGTACACGAGGAAGAGTATTGGCCCCAAGACTGAGCCTTGAAGTACGCCACTTGTAACTTCTACTGGGCTTGATAGTGCCCCATCAACTCTAACCCTTATAACTCTACCAGTCAAGTAGTCCTTTATCCAGGCCAATAATCTGCCGCATACCCCGAGCTGCTCCAATTTTTGTAGCAGTATGCTGTGGTTAACACGATCAAAAGCTTTAGACATGTCCAAGTAACACGCATGGATAGGGCATCCATCGTCCACGGCTCGAGTCCAATTATCAAGAGTTATGAGAAAATTGGTGAGACAGGAGTGTCTTGTCCTGAATCCGTGCTGTGCGATGGAAAGAAGCTTATTTTGTTCCAAGTGTTTGATAAGTTCGTCGGCCACAAGTCGTTCGAGAACTTTAGAGACCACTGGCAACAACGTGACTGGTCTGTAGTTAGACACATCAGATCGGTTACTTCCTTTGTATATCGGAGTGATTAGTCCACATTTCCAGTCATTAGCAACCGTGCTACAACTCAAGGACAGGTTAAAAAGGTCAGAGAGTGGTGAGAATAGAGCATGGGCGCATTGCTTTAGGATGAATGGTGTTATTTCATCAGCACCCGGGGATTTTTTTGTATTTAACCCGCGTAGCTTTACCAGGACACTCTCAGGTTTCACAACGATTTCGTGCATTGTATTCTGCCATCTGAATGCAGGTATATCGTAGGATACGCGCTCGTTAGGGTAGAACACTCTGGAGTAATATTGAGCAAGTTCGTTAGCGGCTTCGAGAGCTGTGGATGTAGTTCCAGTCGTAGTAAGTAAAGCGGAAACACCTGGCTTTACCCTGGCCTTTCTGTTCACGATCTGGAAGAGGAGCTTCGGATTTCGTTCGATTTTATCCATCAGATTCATTTGATACTTTTCTTTATCCTCCTGGACAAGTTTAGTAACTTTGTTTCTCAACAAACGGTAAGATTCCCAAGATTCAGGTGTTGAATGCAGTACGTGGATTTTCCACGCACAGTTTCTTACCTTTATCCATTTCCGTGTTCGACTCCGGATCACGAATTTGAATCCTTTTTTCAGTTGTTTTGAAACATATTTTGAGTGGAGTTCTATTTTTCGGTTGATTTTCTGAAGTATCGATGACCAGCATTGTTGGACATCAGTGCTAATCGGTGCCCAGTCGGTGACTTCTTGAAGAGACATTGATAATGCAGCCGTATCGATTTTTCTTATCAACTTCTGAGCATCACTTGCTCTTTTCGCTTCAGATATATAGTCGAAAACAATGACTACATGATCACTCTTTCCAAGAGGTGCTTCATAGCGGATATCTTCGATGACATTTTCCTCGCTCGTCAGAACAAGATCGAGAATGGACGGTGTGTTTGTGCCTCTGAAGCGAGTGGTGCTTGAAATGTGGTTGAATAAAGGAAGTTCGTTGAACATTTTGTAGAATAGATGATCAAGAGAGTTCACCGGTGGAATCTCGCTTTTTAGTAAATTCGGGAGATTAAAGTCACCCATGATCAGGACGTTGTTTTGATCATGGGTCGGATGGTAAAAATATCAAAATATTGTTAGATTATTGTCAAACATAAAAAAACATACTTTTCCATGTGGATATCTAGTGATTTCTTGAAAACTTCAACGGTTCCAGATTGTACCACACGAGTAGGTAAACTGTTCCACAGTTGCACATTGCGAACGGAAAATGCATATTTGCGGCAGTTCACCCTGCTATGCTGTTGGTAAAGTTTCGATGGGTGACCTCGCAGATGTGTATTATGGGAAAGATGAAACAAATGACCGCAATGATGATTCGTTTGATTAAGCACTGTCCAAATGAATATTAGTGCTTCTCGTTTCCGTCTGTATTGAGCCGAATACAAATTCAATAATTTAAGTCCCGTTTCGTATGGATAATTTGACAGTCCCAGGACGAGTTTTGTCGCTTTGCGCTGTGAAGTTTCTAATGGCAGAATATCTTTTTTCAACCAAGGATCCCATACCGGTATAGCATATTCAACATGAGGACGGATGTACGTTGAAATCAATTTGCAGGTAATATTGGGGTCGCACGAAAATAGTGAGCTAGCCTGCACACTAAGAGGATCTTGTCCTCGGCTCGACTAAGATTTCTCTGGAAATCTCTATCCTCAGAAATTATCTTTACTGCCCTAACCGAACCATTTCAGTGGCTGCGTTCACCTCTGGGTTAACTCCCATTCACTGTTTCCTCTTATAATGATTACAAGACACTTATTTTACATTGTCTTACTCTTAACTATTCTATTTCTCGCTATAAAAGGAAATGGATTACCTCCAAAAGCTCGGACCCCAGACTAAAACACCTATTTGTTGGATTTCACTTTTAATCTACTGTATATTGCAAAAATCGGTTTAATTATAGGTGGAACCACGATGCTTTTAAAATTGTCTTAAATTAAAGCGGACTAGTGGGTTTCCTATTGTTCGACTGAAAATTCTCATCAACACATGTCGGATGGTGTCGTCTGCACACAGACAGACAAACCAAAACCGAGGCCTGTCTGTACCAATCATCATCGTTCTTTGATAGCATAATCAATACGCCATCACGTGTACAGCAATGTGATTGGTAAATTAGACAAATTAAAACTAGCTGATTTTTGAATGATACGCTACAATAGCGCGAAGATGGCGGAAGTAAAACAAGCTTTGTCCCAATTTACGAGCAAATTGTACGACCAGATTTCTGCTGAACAAGGAGGTTGGTCTAACATTGAATATTAATGTCGATTGTAAATATTGCAGGCAACTTACAAAATGTACTTTTGTCACCCGTGAGTATCTACACAGCGTGCCTAATGGCCTTGGCCGGTGCTGATGGTGTCACGAAAACCGAAATGTTAAATGCGTTGTGCATATCGAAAGAAGGAACCTCTGAAGCGCTGCATCAAACTTTCGGGTCAAATTTGATGGAGTATTTCAAGCCGACTGCAGGGGTTGATGTCTCCATCGCAAACAGGATGTTCCTACTGAAAGAGGCCAAGATTGTCGAAGCTTACGAGCAAACGCTGGCAAAATATTATGAAGCGTCTGCCGAAAAATTAAATGCTCTCAAAGATTTGGAAGCGATGCGTCAGCATATGAACAAGTGGGTTGAGAAGCAGACCAAAGAAAAAATCAAGGATCTCTTGCCACATGGGGCGTTGAGTAATGATACAACTTTAGTACTGATGAACGCCCTCTATTTTAAAGGTGGGTGTTAATTCAAATACATTTGTTTCAAGGATTCTGGAAAGAGGAATTCAATAAAATGCATACACATGAAGAAGACTTTCATTGTTTGGATGGTTCGAAAATGAAAGTTTCCATGATGTTTAAGGAAGAGAAGTACCCATTTGTGGAGCTTCAGGAATTTGATGCATTGGCATTGAAACTGCCTTTTCGTGGAACAAAGTAAGAAAATCGCCTTTATTATTAATCCTCAATTTAGTTGGGAAATGCTTATCGTGCTTCCGAATCAACAAGCAGGGCTACCGAATTTGGTCACAGAACTCAGGAAAGAGGGGAAACTGGCGGCCATTTTAAACTCCAATTTCATCGAGGAAAAGGTGATGCTGAATCTTCCAAAATTTAAATTGGATGTCAAAGATCCAATCAATTTGAAGAGCCACCTATCCGCATGTGGGATGAAGTCTCTCTTCTCTGACAGTGCTGATCTCACCAAGATGTGCACCGACCCGAGGCTGTACATCCAATCAGCGTATCACAAAGCAGTCCTTGAGGTATGTCGAACATATGTTTACGAAGCGTAAAAAACATGACACGGATAACATAACCAAGTACTGTTCTTTTTCCAGGTTGACGAATCTGGTGCAACCGCAGCTGCTGCCACTGGAATGGTGGCAGTAGCAATGTGTTTCATTCCCAAACCAGAGTTCCGTGTCAATAAACCATTCTTTGTGGCTATTGTCTGTGACAAAACCGTGCCCGTATTCATTGGTCACGTTGTCAAACCTGAATTGCTGTGAACTTCTTCATCTTCACGAAACATTGGCTGTGAATCTTTCTTTACAGAAAAGTACATTTTACTTTATGACTGTTTGAAACTGCGTACGCACGCGTATCATTGTTGAATGCTTTTAATAAACCCGTTAATCATATCATGATATTGGCTACTATTTCCTTCTGAATGCTGTACATAATTGGGGCTTTTTTGGGAGATACTTCTTTACGTTGATAAGGTGGACAGTCCAAGCTTCGGTGCCTTTTTACTATCATTTTTATCTTTATGATCAGCTTGCCCCAGACATGGTGTGCAGTTTGTAACATCGTCGGCTGACAGACCACTTGTCCAGTCTGTGGGAGCTCTGAGAACTACATAAATTCCGCGGTTGTTCGTAAGAACTCTTGGGAACTAGTTCCGTGTATAAACAAAATAACTCTTGCTAATGCCGAACATACGAGTCAAACCGAAGGCATGGTTTACCTACCCATTCGCTACAAGAAATCAGTTTATCCACAATTCAAATTTTCAGTCATGCTTAATCTGTGTGCCGATGTACTGTTTGGACATGACTTTTTTGAAAATGCACGAAAAGGTCGAGATCCCGTTCGGAGGCCCCAAACCTTCGCTATCTATATGTGGACTTATGGCAGCCAAAGTTACACCTCCGTCTCTCTTTAAAACTCATCTGCTGACTGCAAGCCTATAGCCACTAAATCCAGACGCCACTCTTCTGTCGATGAGCGTTTCATCAGATCGGAGATTGAACAATTGTTGAAAAAAAGTATAATTGAGCCATCATCTTCACCTTGGCGGGCTCAGGTTTTAATTACTACCAGCGAACATCACAAAAATCGGTTAGTTATTGATTATAGCCAGACAATTAACAGGTTTACGCCAAGGATCGATCAACTAGTTGAAAATGTCACTGTTTACAATGTTTTCAGTACTCTAGATCTGCGGAGCGCATATCACCAACTACCCCTACGTGGCGAGGATAAACCATTCACCGCATTCGAAGCTACCGGGAAACTCTACCAATTCCGTCGAATTCCATTTGGTGAGACCAAAGAAGTCGCGTGTTTCCATGCACGCCAGTCCTTGTACGATGCATGATTTGTCATCACCTAATAGCTTTGTCGTCGCAGGTGTGCGCCATGTTCACTGACCGATAGTCCTGTGTGCATTAGGAGTTGTGTACGTTAATTAGTACCCACATCAGTACCGTAAGCAGGATTGTGGATGTGTCAGCTACATCTACCTTAATCACTGCATTCACATCAGCCTTTGCTATTTTAGTGAACAGGAAATCAACGTGTTTCGGAAACAACGTTTATTACACGTATTATTAATCACACAACTGGTTATTCGTATAAGAACCGTTTGCACACATCGCGTGACATTTGCACCTGCTTCGGATTTTTGGCCGACTTCTGATCCATCATTCATAAATTATGCAAAATTCTCAGGTTATTACTTCATGGGTGGCAGGTGAACAACATCCGGGCTTTTATCCCTTCTTTTCGGGTCATCTAGGCCATTCCATTCATTTCCTGATCTTGTCGCACCAGGAGGAAGCTCGACTGACCGTGACGGGCTGATAATGTGCACCGACTATTGTGGCCTCCGTTCCCTTCACTATCTCAACCACCGCGTGAAGTCTTGATCTATATGGTTTCACAACCCGCCTCATCACCTCCACGTTATCAAGATTCACATTGTGGCACGTGCCTAGTAAGTTCTCAGCTAGGGAAGCATCCTGTAACAACGATTGATACTCACTGGAATTTACGGGTTGTTTTCCTATTCGTTTTCTATGTTCGTTTATCCTATAGCAAAGCTCTCTAGACATTTGTTAAATGTAAACACCGGGGCAACCCTTACATTTGATTTAGTATATACAGTTCGTCGCAAATCCTTGAGGGTCACTAATAGGGACCGGATAGTTCTACTTCCCTAATACGTTGCTCCTATACCTGCGTTATTCAAAATTCTACTTATTCCTTCGAATGTGCTCTTGACATACGGTAGGGTGACCGTTTTGTGTGTTCGGTTGCAGGTGTTTGACTCGCTTCAATTGAATTTTAATGCGACTAACACTTCGATGAGTTCGCTGAGTATCGCTGCAGAAGTGCCTCACCTCGCCTAGCACAGCGTGTGTTCGCGTTAATCCAATTCGATTTATGGTCAAGGTCAGTTGACACTGACTCAAATGTGAATAATTTTGATGTTTTAACAAATATTATACAATATTGAGAACCGGGTATTACTATTGAAAGTAAGCACAACCCTACAGATCCCAGTTAAAGTTGCAAATGTATTGCCTTCGAATTTACTAAATTTTTCTGCTTGAATGGTTTCTCTGAAAAAGCGCGTGAATTTTCTCTAAAGACTGAATTGAAGAATATAAGATAACTATGCCTTTTATAACACATAATCCTCGAGGACTTTGATGAACTAAAATCCTATAACTTAAATATAAATTATTCTCAGTTAGTTAACCCACTATTAATAGAGCTATTAAAGGATCACTCAGCCTGAACAACTAAACTCATCTGTTATGCCATTCGGAAAATTGTTTACTTTGGGTTGTACGACCACAAGGTCATCATGACTATCGTTGGACCTTGTTTTCGAGCGAATATAAACTATCATTGACACAGTCTGTGTATTCTAATGTATGCATGTGCGAACTTTAATTATATTCTTCCCAAGGCTCGCTAATGATATGCATTCTGTCTCTCTCTGTCTCTTTTAGCACCCACGCATGGACGTGAAATCTTACAGTATTTATGTGCTGTGCGGCTAACATCGTACTAGATTGATTGGCCGCCGGTAGTGAGCTGCATGCTGAAACACGCTGGAGTCTCATTACCATTTCTATTTCCTTTGCATTTCTTTTGTCATATATGTCTAGGCCTTGGCAACATGACAGTATCTCAGTCTGACTGTGCGTCACTTTGCCTGAATCAGGCTTGTGCTTTCATACCTACCCACCCACGTGTTCACCGCATTCACAGCTGCATTTTGTGTGTTTCGATCAGGTTCGTTGATTCTTGATTCTAAATCCAACAGTCGTTCTCAAGTCAACGTTTTGTCTACCAAATGTACACTGTTTTCAAAATCTAGGACGGGTCAAATGTCAGCTCTAGTGAATACACCCTTAAGAAAAATGAACGTGGAACATTCACTCAACCGTTATTAAGGTCAAAAGGTTGTTGCAAATCTAGTATTTGAAATTACGTAGCGTTTGCGAGAGTTGGTACAAATGTGTTGAAATTAAAGATATGCATGGAATTCTCGCGATAGTCAAGTCGAAACTCTAGTGAAAAATGTTTTCGTTGTCAAGAAAATAATATTTGTTGGTATTCGGGGTAACGGTTCATTTCTGAGAGAAACATCGTCAGCTAAAGGGTGATAGTCACAACACGGAACGTGATTAAGTACCAATCGATACACAAGAATAATGACTGAAAAGCCTGCAAAAAATTATTAGTGTCAAGTCACTCGGGCCAGGGCAAACACACTTAGCTCATTCACCGAGCAAAACGTGCATTGCCGTTAATACAAAAGAACGCGGTCACTGTTTGACCAAGGGTGATAGTCATGACCTCTGTTTGAACTTACCGGGGTTGGTAAATCACGTAAAACAAAAACCAGTTGTCGATTTACCATACGGTTTACTGCCAAGTCGAAAAACTTCTACACCATAACAGAGCATCGTGACGTGTGGTCGGATTTATTTCCAACTTTCATAGTTTTCATCCGATCGGTTTGAGTTACGGATTTCTATCTGAAAGTTTGCTACGACGGATCTAATCATACAAGAATTATCCATCTACGACGTGTCGATCTTTGTGTGCGTCACCCGTGGATTTGCTACATTTCGTTCGTTTATTTGAAACGCATTTGTGTTTCTGCTGTTAGATCAACCTATCGGTGTTTACCACTGCGGGAGCTACTCAACGTGAAATCAATATCACACCAATATTCTCAACGGAGGCTAACAACTTCGCGGCTAAATTGGGTGACGAAATATTCGTACAACTCGTCACATTCCGTCAACACAGTACCACACAAACCAACCTCTGCCGTATCGATTTTTGTGCTCTGATTTGTACCTTTTGTTAACATGAAACGATCTGATGTTCGCGAACCTTGCGTCGTCTGCATGACAGTCGCCAGTGGTAAGGTCAAATCAGTTACGTGTCGCAACTGTTCCTACACGTGTCACGCAAAAGGTGAAAATTTGTTGACCACGGAGGCGATATCGATCCTAAATGATGAAAACATGACTGGTGTATGCTACGTGCGTAAAAAATGTTCAAACGACATCAAACGCAGATTTAGCTGCTCGAACAAATGTCCAGCAAAGCAACCTGGATGATCGAATGCTGAGTTTAGAGCTCCTCATGAAAACGTTTGAGGCATCGGTAGAGACTCTGGTCATCGTTCAGAATTCTCAGTTTGCTCGTATAGGTTTCGATTAATCGGGAACCACTGACGGTAATGCCAGTCAGATAAAAGATGCATCTTCGAAGATCATTCGACAAGAAGGTCCAGCAGTTGCAATTGTGCCGGAGAGTCTTGAAGAGCTTTTTTCATCAAGACACATTTAAAATCGCGACTTTCCAAAGCTTCCCTGGTCCGCAAAATGTTACGTAGCCAAAGTCACCTGCTCATTTGAAGGTCCATCGAAAAGCCTCAGGTTCAAAACCAAAAGTCACAGTGCAACGTACTCCTGAAGTGGTTACGATAGGTATTCCATCTAAGGCAGTTGAAACGCCTCGCAACCAACGAAAGTGACAGGCACACAGTGCACATCCGCTCCATGAACTAAGCGTCATTTGCACCAACGTAAAGGAAATGAGTGCCACCTTACTAAGGTAGAGGCTAAAGCAGGCTAAAGAACAATGGAGAAGGTTGTGCAGCAGCATGCACTTGGAGCCAGTTGAACCATTATCATTGATACGACTGAATCGTAAACCTACTTCTTCAAATCTGGACCAGCCAAGATTGCTTAGAATCACAGTTTACTCTAAAAGGGATCTTGAAAACATCTTACTATCCGCTTTTCTCCTGCGTAAGGAGCGTTCAGAGACCACTGCAAGGATCTTTGCGGATGTGCCCCGGTGGGAAAGGGCCCGAAAGGACCAGCAACAAAACCAAACGAAACAGAGGCATGACCTATGTATAATCCTTTTTGGAGTTCCAGAAGTTGATGAAGCAACTAATAAAGCGGTGCAGCGCAAATACGATCAGTTACAATGAAGATTCCTCAGTGATATACTTGGTTTGCATGATGTAGCTGTGACGGACACGTTTCGCATCCCGAAATCTACGAATTATAAGGGCATCGGTCCTAAGCCCCTTAAAATAACGTTCTGTAGTAAATATATGTTAAACACGGTCAAAACTCGTTGGGAAAATGGCCGCAGACTAATACCACGAGAAATTAGACTAAGCGCATTGAAACTTCATATTGGACAGACAGACTCACCATAAAGACAAGTAGAAACACCACAAAGTCAATCAGTAGTTGACGTATCAGGAACAAATGTAGCCGACACTATAGATCACTGTATTTTAACAGTAAAACCTCAAATCGATCAGCATCCTTGCAAGCAAAAAACCTTCAAATGCCAACCATGGAGTAGTCAGCCTAACAGATATTCTGCGATTCGCTAACCTTTTTTCCCACACCCCATCGTTGTTGAGAAAAAAACTACGAAATACATCTATACGAAGGTACGATGTCTCGGAAACAAAATTGGTGAACTGCGTGCAGTTTTTCTGAAATGTTCACCATACATCATCGCCGTAACGGAAACGTGGCTAAAAACTCAATAAACATATACTGAACTAGAATTACCATGAATGTCACTTATTCGTCATGAACGTGAAACCAGAGGAGGAAGAGTAGCTTTGTATTATAGCCAAAACCTTCTTTGCCGTGAGATTACAGATATATTGGCATCGTATTACTGGATAAACTCTGGTGCTCAGTCCGATTAGCTAACGGCGAAGACTGTGTTTTAGAAGTAGTATATCGCCCACCGTCTTCATAGGAAACTTGCAATCTGGCCCTACTGGATAAAATTCGCATGGTTACTTCCAGATGCACTTGTGGATTTTTGATTATGGGTGACTTCAATTTACCGAATCTGCAGAGCAGTCTCATTTACCCAGAACACTCCCTCGAACGCGCATTTAGTGTGTTGTTGGACGATATTCCTCTTCATATCCACATTGCCTGTAATACCCGATAACGCGGAACCGATGTACCTTCACTCCTAGATCTCGTTCTGACAAGCAATGAACATGACGTTGATAACGTTGCATACAAAAGTCCACTGGGATTAGTTTGACTATCCGTTTAAAGCTGTAAGAACAAATGATGCCCGTAAAAGAGTTAGGCGGATCAACACTATGGCGTTGAGTGATGTTCTGAAAAACACGTTTAACTGCCAACCGAAAACCATCAGCGTACGTGAGTTTTGGACATGGCTAATATCTAATCTCAAAAGTTCAATAGAATTGAGCCCCCAATTTGTCCTCAGGACAAATTTAATTAATTTAGGAAGCCGAACTCGTAAGTGGGACGAAACATTGCTTGGCAAAACCATCGCAAAACCCATCATCAGAGACCTGGTAAACATTCCGTTTACGGCGGTAAAAGAAAACAAATTTCTCATCCAACACAAGTTGTACTTCCAAGAAGAGATATAACGCATGATGGAGCTCAACCCCAAAACACTTTATCGTATGGGTAACAATCAAGCTAAGATGAAACCTGGAGTTGCGTCTGTGAACACGTCATCAAACTGTTGAAGCATTGGTCACACATTTTATTCACCTTTCATTCAGCCCGAGAGAACATGCAATTTATATCTCAAATGAAACCATTTCAATCACGATTGCAATGAGTGAAATAAATATAACGTCGAAACGTGTCTTTCAAGCTTTATTTAATCTTAAAACCAAAAATTACCTACCATCTGAAGTGATACATTGCTCACATTTCCCGCACACACCATCAACACATTACTTTGATGGTGTGTCAGTACATTGAGCGCTTGACCATTAATCACTTCGTGATTCTGTGTTCGAACCTCATGGTTCATTGTATGAACCATATCTAAGAGATGCTTCAAAGTTTACCATTGTTTACTTACCATCCAGTTATTTTCCCTTCCAGAGAGAAATTAGATCAGCCCCACATACGCTTGAAGAACCACAGTGATTGAGAACCTAAGAGTTGCTCGAATCATTATTTTATTACCATCTCGTTTATGGTTCAGGATGATTGAGGATGTCAAAATCAAAGCTGAAAGGCAAAAGATAATTAAAAATTCTATTTCGGCGCACAAACCGTGTTGGATGATGTTGTCAACAGTGGATATGAACTGAAATTCCATTCAAGCATTGTCACGTGAATAATAATAAAAATCGATCTTGTGCCATCCAAGCCAAAACGATAACACAAATGTGAATGTGACAGGAGACAAAAATTGGGTGGATGTATAAGCAAATGAAACATTTCACACACAAATGATAATCGATACAAAATTTCACTGTAGCCAGTAGAAAACGAAATGTAAATTATAAATTGATCTCAATTTCGAGCCGTTAAATCAATAGTAAGACGGACACGGACCAAATCAATGTGGATGCACGCTGCCGCAGTTGAATATTTACCGTGAGTTATTGCAAAACAGATATGAAAGCTCTTTGCGTTGACCCGGTGAGTTGGGAAGAACTTGTTGTTGACCGCTCACTTTAGGGGCATTGTGTAAAGCGTCGCCTGCAAGCTGGGGAGGAGCAGATACAGCTCTTCGCTGCTGAACGCAGATCACGCCGACGGCGTGCAATACAACCCAGTTCTGACTATCGTTGCCAGCGCTGCGGGAGAGATTGTTCCTCCCGAATCGGACTGCTTAGTCATTCAAAAAGCTGTAGAACATGAACATTCATGCTTTCGCGATGTACATCCATGGTCGATATTGACCGAAGGAGACCAACAATGCACAGGTGCAATCAAATCGTTCTGCAATCGAATGTTTCACCGCTGGAAGCGGTAACAATATTCATAGATTTATTCATAGTTTCGGGGCACGTATTCCAAATGATACAGACTCGAACAAAATGGAAATGTCTACGAAAGTCACTACATGTGGAGTTTGTAATGTCTCTGATTGGCTGCCGTGACTCACTGTATTTAAATAAATGTTTTCATAGATGATTTGGAGTTTGTGATACTTTGTATGTAAGTATCACGTCACTTCGAAGGCTTTTTAAAAAGGAGTGTTGAGGCTCGGATTACGCTATCGTTCCTCGTGCATTAGTTTCTTGAAACAGCTTACGATTTTTGTTGCACTATTGTATATTCTATCAAGGATATCCGTTTTAGCCAGGAAGTCCAAGCTTGCGATGCATGCACCATGGTTTGAATTATTTAGGTTTTCGAGCTTGTGGGCAAACTTTCGAGCGAGAAAGTTCTGAAATTCCGTCGCAGCATACGTAGAAACCCGGAAGCACGTTTGGAAATGACCTCACAACGCTCTTTAAGCTGCCCCATACCCAGGCTCCAAAGTCCGTTTCCCTAAAACTTCAACTTATATTGTCTGCATAAATTGGTGTATTGGAAAAATATGAAAAGTTTTGATGTTGCTGTTGTTGGCATCCTTCAGTCGCTGTCATAATCGCATGAATTTTCGTGTTCTACTGCTTTTTGAATGGCTAAACAGTCCGATTCGGGATTAACAATTTCTCCCTCAGCGCTTGCAAAGATGGTCAGAACTCGTTTGTAGGGTGTCAGTTGAACGCCGGCGGCGTGATCTGCGTTCAGCAGCGAAGAGCTGTATCTGCTCCTCCCCAGCTTGCAGGCGACGCTTTGCACATTGCCTCCAATGTGAGCGGTCAAGAGCAAGTTCTTCCCAACTCGCGGGGTTAATGTTATTGTCAATGAAAAGTGTACATTGAGTGAATTAATGTGGATTCAATCTACTGCACGACGAGCAAACACTCCGTCAGCAAGACTCTACTTAATTTGATGGTCCAAAGTTTTATTTTACACACTCAATTTCCCTACTACCGTTAAAAGTCAGCAAACTTCAAAAAGGACCCTATTCCTATCGCCTATTCGTATGGGCTAAATCATATGGCAAATTCAATTCCATTCAATTTAATGGTCTAAAAAGCATATAACTTTAGAAAAAACCGCAGAATAATATCGGAATTACGAATGACATAAGTCGTAAAAACGGGATTTGTTTGCTTACTGAGCAGTTCAGGAATTAGGTAAAAATCCACAGGGCAGAAACTGTTTTCGATCGGTTTGATGGAACATGTTAATCCATGGGGTCAAGATGTATAGTTTACTTCGATGCACGGTTTCAAAGTTCAAAGCTTTTATGGCGTAGAATATATAGGTTCAATGCGACGATGGGTGGGTCGGCCTGAATTTGTTCAAGTTCGATTTTGATATATCCAAGTTGGGTGAATGAGCAACATTAGAGGGTAGGGAGTTCCGGGGAAAACATAAACATACATAATAGTTCAGTCTCGAGTCGGGAATAAGTACTGTGTATTCATGAATCCGGCTGGTTGGAGGTGGTAGTCGTGTGAATAGTTTATTCAGGGGATGGTTGGGGTATGCAATATATCGAACTTTGGAATCAAATCAACTCTAAGACGGCGGTAGCGAGAGTCGAAGAGATTGAGATTTGTAATACGATTGTTTGTGCTTCAAACCACGTACGAGCTTGGTCGTTCGATGATATATTCTCTGCAAGACGCTGGTGTTCTTCTGTAGCCAGGGTGACCAAGCTTGAAGCGCATACTCCGTGGTTGGCATCAAGTACGTATTAATTATTCGATGAACAGTTTGCTACGTGAAACTGGTCGAAACATGGTTTACCAGAAGCATACCGTATTTGTTCGGGACTTAAGGCGCAATAAAAACAATAATTTTAGAAAAATCGGCAGTGAGCCGTACATTCCCGGTGCGACCTTATGTATGGAATAGTGTATGTTCACACTGTGAACATTCTTTTGACGTCTTTTCATAAACAGCTTTGGCATTATGTGACGGTTTCAAAGTGCTGCTCACCCACATATCCAAGTCCTTCTCCTTGTCAATGCTTTCAAGAATATGGGAACCAAGGGTGTAAGAGAACTCGAAATGTCTTCCAACGGTCAATACCTTGCATTTTCTGAAATTGAAATGTAGTTCATTTCTAACTGACCAGTCCTGTAAGGCATCGAGGTCCAGATGAAGCTGTCTGCAATCTTCAGTTGTGTGTACTTGTGTTCACAGCTTGATGTCATCCGCAAATAACAAGATTTTGCTGCGAACAATTCTAGGTAAGTCGTTTACATAGATCAGGAAAAGAATTGGTCCAAGCACTGATCCCTGCGGCACCCCACTCGTTTCTGCAATAGGTCGTGACAAAGCACCATTAACCCTTACTCGAATGACACGTTCGCGGAGATAATCCTCAAACCAGGTTTGTAATGAACCCTTGATTCCACATAGCTCCATCTTTTGTAGTAACAGACTGTGGTTGACACGATCGAATGCTTTTGACATATCAAGATAACAAGCGTGTATGTTGAGACCTTTGTCTACAGCTTGTGCCCAGTTATCGAGGGCGAGCAGATGGTTTGAAAGGCAAGAGTGTCTTTTTCTGAAGCCGTGTTGTTTGACTGCGAGCGAGCAATTGTCTTCCAGATGTTTTGTGACTCTGTTTGCTACGAGGCGATCCATCACTTTAACCGGCAGTGTTACTGGACGATCGTTGGATACTTCGGAACGGTTTCCTCCTTTGTAGATAGAGGTAATGATGCCACTCTTACAATCACAGGGAACGGAACTTTGGGTTAAAGAGAGGTTGAACAAGTAGGTGAAGGGCGTACACAAAGCATAAACACAGAATTTGTTCATGTCGGAGATGAAGGTAAGCTCAGGTCCTAAGAAACATGGTAGCATGATGTGTACTAATGAAAGAACGATGTTAAATTTTAGCTATCATACTGTTGCGGCATCCTTCGATCGCTGTCGACCAAGGATACACATCACAAGTACGTGCAGATTTCATGCTCCGCAGCTTGTTGTTGTTGTTGTTGACCTCCTTCGGTCAATGTCGACCATGGATGTACATCATTTTTGAATGACTATCCAGCCCGATACGGGAGGAACAATCTCGCCCGCAGCGCTTGCAACGATAGTCAGAACTCGGTTGTAGGTTGCCCGTTGCACGCCTGCACGGTGATCTGCGTTCAGCAGCCAAGAGCTGAATCTGCTCCTCCCCAGCTTGCAGACGACGATTTAAACAATACCTCCAATGTGAGCGGTCAAGAGCAAGTTCTTTCCAACTCGCAGGGTCAATGCCAAGAACTTTCATATCTCTTTTACAAACGTCATTATACTGCAAGTGCGGTCTGCCCAATGGAAGATATACTAAGCCAACATCCCCACCACACCAGGGATAGAACGGTTACTGTCTCCCTCTGATTGTGGGTAACAGCTAGAAACCGTTTGTTGTATGTCCGTGGCGTGTGAGCTACATTATAATTTGATCGTTCCTGACAATCGTTTAGAAAATAACTGCGACAAACAAACACCCTCAGGGAATAATAATGCACTTGTGCTGTACATCTGTCCGCCAGAAGACTGACTTTTCTAATCGGCTCGTCACTGCTAACGAGCTGTATACGAGAATTCATCTTAGTCTCAATTACCTATAAATTTTCCCGAACACTAAGAACCCACATGGAATCCTGTATGTAAACGTTTTAACAGTTTCAGTATTTGGATAACAAATTCGTACCGTTTTCCGCGATTTAAAACACACCAGATCACGTGCTGATCACATGCAAATCAGTATTGCATACTCGCACAAATTTCATGGTGATGATGAATTGGAGAGCGTCCCTTCATTATTCATCCGGTTTACCGCTGGTTATCATTGGTTACGAGCGGGGCCTTTGAATCAGCGGTGAATAGCTTTAGTTCCGCCACTATTTATTTCGTTTGCTAAATATTAATGCCGCCTTTTCATTGAATTCAATGTTACTGAAAGACACTTTTCGAAGCGCGCTGTTTGGAAGAATGACGAGATACCATGGTTTATAAACAGAATTCTTCAACAAGTATGATATCAGGATTTAGAATGAATGGTAAAAGTAAACCTATGAAAAAGTATGATGGCATATTCAAAAAGTTATAAAAGGTTAGACTTGAATGCCACTGTTGCATAGGGTTCGTACAACGAACCACGATGTTCAGACACAGAATCACAAAGTGATTCTTGGTCAAAGCACTCAAGGCGCTTATTGTTGACCGAAGTAATGTGTTGCTCAGATCCTCATCCCTTACACACCACTACTGGTTTCAGGCTGTTTGCCATCGTCAGGTGGAGACAGTAAGATCAGTTTCAGTGAGCCTTGAAACAGTGGTAAAGTGATAAAGAAAGTTATGCTTGTATGCCACTGTTATATAGGGTTCGTACAACGAACCACGATGTTCAGACACTGAAACCGGTAGTGGTGTGTAAGGGATGGCGATGTGAGCAACACATTACTTCTATTCTGATAGTTCAAATCCACTGAACAAAACCCTTGTTGCCAGTAATTCTTTTCTCGCTCTCTACCCGAAGCTAATACCTTATTCTCGATTCAAGAATCAATAAATTCAGAAACTCTTTTGTTCGTTACCTGGCGCAATACATGATTCATCAATCGAAGGATGTTCCATATTTGAAGATGCCCTTGACTATTTGATAACTGATGTTGAGATCTCTTCGTCCTTTTAAAATTTCATTCGCATGTCTGTCTAGTCCTGGGTAACCTGACAGAATTTTGGCCCACGTACAGAATTTATTGTGTTGTACTCTGCCTGGATCAGGCTTGTGTGATTTTATACATTTCACTTTTTCTTAGCTTTGTGGTGAAATTAATTTGACTGCTGAAAATTCGTGCGCACAAATAAAGTGATTTTAATCTTTTATCATGACCGTAAAACTACCGGAAAATCAATCCGTTCGTTATGCCTCTTTCCTGCACTTTAGGTACCTCTGCCACAATTAAATTGATATCACATACGTTAAAGAGAAAACAGAGAAAACCGAAATTCTCACACGTCCCGTAAATTGATTAGAAGCAACCAACCTGTGCGAAATATTCTTCCGCGATTCGATTCGCCCATTCTTTACAAATGTGAAACGGGCGCATGGGGTTGTTCACGTCCGAGCATTTGATTATCATTCGACGAATGATTGTTCGGATTTCTGGCTTGTTCAATCGCTCCGTCGGTGTTTCCGGGGTGTCTTCCGTGCCGGTGAACGAGGAAGTCAACTGCGAGGTGGACGAACTCATCGCGATACCATCAGACTCCACCGAGCTCATACTGCCAACGGAAGACTGTTCATTCTGCAAGGGGTTTAACGGATACCATAAGCCTTCCGGCTGACATTCAAAATGTCTAAACCACGCATGCGTGGACATTTACCGGAGGGATATCAAGGAATCTAAGATGACCTTGAAGACGACCTTGAAGATGCCCTTGAAGATGACCTTCATCAACAACTTTACGAATTATTCACTCCCAACACAATTAATTATCATCTAAAGTTTGATCGGAGAAAATTGATAACTTAAACGGGATTTGAGATGTGAAATACCTTATACGTACAAATAACCTCCATTTAATTAACAAGGATAATGAAGTTGAGAATCGAAGCAGCATAAAGATGGATTGAAAGGACACAAATTAGGATTACTTTGAAGGTCACACAACTCACGTTACACTCCTTGTATGAAGTACAAAGATGGTAAAGACATTCGGATGCTGAGTGCAGATGTCAAAGGCAGCACGCAAACCAACGCTGCATGAGCATATTGCTTAGAAACGATGTGGGAGAGGTTCTCGAATCGAATTTAGATTCATATGAAGCAGTATCGAATATGAGTTATTTTTCGCTTGACGGAAATAAAACTACTGCGGTCAACATCTTTAACACACAAAATCAACAAAGCCTGTTATAGCATAATTTCAGCATGCCAACGAAATTGATGACTGAATTTTGAGAGAATATTCAATGAATAGAGGAACAAGCGAATCGTTTAATGAATGAATATGAAATGACTGTAAAGGCGTATACCTTAATTGTACGGGATCAGCAACCTCTAATTGCCCATTAATAACGATTCTGGGTATTATTTAGAAGCCTCCAGCAAAGCAGACTTGAAATTGTTCTCCTAGGTGTTGAGTATCCACACAACGAGATGGGTAGATTCCATATCCTTTGGTTTTATACCGTCATAAATGGATTCTTCGTACCATCTAAATCTGACGACTTCAATTGTAATTCCCACTTACAACCGCATGGCTAGAAATCAAACATACCTCGATTTTGATGTACAACAGACCTCATTGGCAATCGATTGGCATATATTAGGGGCCGATTGTGTATTCATAACTCATAATTCACTTGTATTAGATTGATGGGGGTACACACTAGTAGAAAAATCGACGGTTGAACCTGGTCATTTCCACGGGACGTGACATACTGTAAGCGTACTATAGGCTGTTTAGCGGTAAGGTCGAATAAGTGATGGTGGGTTTACTACTACTTCATCAAGTTCCCAGTCCTGACTATCACCCTTGGTCTGACGAAGCTTCTGTGTCAGAACTGAAACGTTACCCAAAAACTGCTCTAACCGATTGCACTCAAATTTTTTAGAAGACCTGATTGGAATTTTCTTTGAATCGGGCCAGCACAGCTTGGCCCGGTACTATTTTACTAACGAAAATTAACAAACACTCAAACTCAGAATTGCGCTGATACGTCGCTCACGATGTACACACACTAGGAACACGGAACGCACTCGAATTTGCCGCGTCAACGGTTTGGTCACGTTGTTGAGGAATACCAAGCCTGCTTAGTTAATTTAGGGGTACCGACTACGCGCAAGCCCAAACATACCCTTCATACTTTGAGAATCAATTTTGAATAGCGGAAAGATAGGGGCAAATATGAATGTTGTTTACACGAGGTGCAATTTTATCCCACTTACCGCGATAAATTTTGAAATATATTCACTCCAGGTGTGTTGCCTGTCAATTCAAAAGCCAAGGCCACATGGTGATTTTCGAGTACAGCTCTGAAATTGGCAAATTATACGATCCCACAATGAGTGCTCAACAAAAACATTGAGCCCATGAATAGAAAAAGTAAACGCAGATAGTGTTACAATAATGTTCGGGGATAACCTTTGTATGCGAGTTCGAGGATAAATCCTAATTTGAAATTTGAAATTTAGCTTTTATGTGGGGACTAATGTAAGTCCCACAGTCGGTGCAATGTAGCACCGGTACCTGCTTGGAATATTTTTGCAACATTCCAATAACATAATGATTGCAGTTTTTTTCTTTAAAGTCAGATTTTTATTAATAAGTTGTATATGACCTTCGAAAAGCTGGACGGAAGCACACGACCGGTTTCGCGGTTATTGCAAATAAGGATTTATCCTCGAATACGCAAATAAATGGGTTTAGCAAAATGTCAGAACGGCGTTTGAATGTTAGGTCACGGATACGCATACCTAATGAGCGGCAATAACCGCGAAACCGATCGTGTGCTTCCGTCCTGCTTTTCGAACGCCATATACTATGTTATTAATAAAAATCTGCTTTTAAACAAAACATTTGTATTTTTGTCCAAATAATTCAAGTGCCTGGTGATTCATAGCAAAGCTTCAGACGGACCAATGAGATGAATAGATATTCATATACTGTGGTATTTTGAAAAGTTTATGGAATTATCTCGGATTTGCTAATGACACATACTATGTTTATTCTCCCATGTGATTACAATGTAAACCTTCATCTGTAAGCTGAAGAGCACATACTGTCACAGGACCCAATGGTAGATCCCGTCGTCATTATGTGTCTGTTGCTGATAAATCAAGCATTGCGGATTACTGTGAGTGCTGAGGGAGAGATTGATTACCGCTAATCGAACTGTTTAAATGTTTGTATGAACTCGTTACGCGATCGTGATGTACACCTAGGGTCAAAATCGACCGAAGCAGGTCAACAACAACAACAACAATAAATTTAATCTCACGTTGAAAGGTAAAAAAGTGATTTGATGGTTAATAAATTAATACGAAGAATACAAAGTTTTACTTGAATGCCATTGTTACATAGGGTTCGTACAACGAACCACGATGTTCAAACACAGATTCGCAGTCAAGCAGTCAAGGCGCTTATTGTTGACCGAAGTAATGTGTTGCTCACATCCCCCGGCACATACACACCACTATCGTTTTCTGGCCGTCATCAGGTGGAGACAGTAAGATTAGGTTCAGTGAGCCTTGAAACAGTGGAAAATTGGTAAACAAAGTTATATTTGAATGCCACTGTTGCATAGGGTTCGTACAACGAACCATGGTGTTCAAATACAGAATCACATAGTGATTCCCGGTCAAGCACTCTATGCGCTTATGGATGACCAAAGTAATGTGTTGCTCACATCCCCCGCACCTAGTACTAAGTATGATTGAAACGCAAGAATGTCTATTTATGAGTACGAGATCGATTAAGAGATTTTCAACTAAGGAAAACACACTGTCGTATTGAATTAGTTTAGGTTTGAGTTATTGTTCCATCGCGCAAACGGCGAGGCATGATTCAGTACTGAATTATTAAGTGATTTATTTATTTATGGAGTACAAATCAGACCAAATTGACACCGCCATAGACTTGATGAGCAGTGTTTCAGTGATGGATATCATACGCGTAATGAACGTGTTGTTCAATTGACCTATTCTACTGTTTGGGTATTCGTAGGTGAGTAGGTGAGTAGCGTTCGAAAAGCTGACATCAGAGATGAATCGGAAGCTATCAATTAGTAGGAAGAACATTTGCTATCCTCTAAGCGTTTTGGGTTATGCATTACACGTTGAAACAGAAAAACGCGCTTCCATCTCGATTGACCTAACATACACTTGTATACGGGTATTGGATCAACAGCACAATGCCCAAAATACGCAAATCGGTATATAAATGATGGTACGGCTTTCTCAATCACCGAGGCGGAACCCAAAGTAGGCAGCACCTAAACGGAGATTTAGAAGATCAATCAAAAATGTGACGCAACCGATCGTGATGACATTGAATCAGTTTAAAAGAATCACACAGATGAAATCCGGTTTGCGTATTCTTGAACCATGTGTTCCCACTGCGATTAGGTCAAATTATTTCAAACGAAATTTACCAGTTTCGCAATGTTTAGTTCTTTACCATACAAACCCCACACAATGTAATGAATAAGCCTACAACCAAAAAAGGAGAACAACATAATGGAAACTTACAAATCGTTATATAATATTGCGAGTTGATTGTCGCTGTTCACGAGAAACGGATTGGTTCGACCAGGATGGTCAAGGTCATGAATCACGGCAGCCAATAGGGAAGCAGCTTCTTCAAGGTTGTCGAAAATGTTCTACAAAAGACAGTTGCAGAAGGTTATTAAAGCAAAAATGGCATCACAATTAGTTTTACTGTGTACACAAATTGAAATGATCTCAAAAGTATTTTCAGTTTTGAAATAGAGAGGGGATATTTCGAGATGATAATTGGAAGATTATATTATACTGGTTGGCTACTTGTGACAACGTATTTCATTAAATGTTTCAGCCGATAGCCGTAAGATGTAATCTTTCACTTATGAGTATCCCATGACTTAGAATGCTTTTACGAGGGACGATCTGTGTGTCAATTGTGGAATTTATTCTGTCTGCGATAGTTATTCAAAGTACTTACGGGTTTGTTGGCACTACGCTTGATTATAGGAAGCAATATAGATTGCTTTTTAGACACGGTATCTGAGCTTGTGATGCCACTTTCAATCACTGAGAGCAACCTTCTAAGGAAATAATGTCCCGTGTTGTTCCGCAGATACTAAATTTTGAAGTTCAAACGTTAATCTTCTTCGTCCTTGGTGCATAAGATCTTTGGGTATCACAGAAAAAAATGTAACTAGTCGGTACGTTTGGGTCTGAAGAACCACTATCTATGTAGATAGGCGAAATATCTACAGACATTCATTTTATTGGCATTAGATTTTCGATCTAAGAGTGTTTTAAAAATTTACAATAAGGTTCTCACAACTATTGGTCGCAACTATTCAATTTTATAGTGAAATCGGCGTGACTGCTAATATATAATCTCATAACAGACCTCGGTAGCTCTCAGCGGATGCACCATGTCTGATATCGTAAATTGTTTGTCAATGCTATTACTGTCGGATTGAAGGCTGATGCCAATCAAAACGCACAATACTAAAAGCTATATATCAGCATTTTTACAATCCAAATATTTGAAATAAAATGATTTCTGCGAATGTCCTCTAATCCATCATGCAACCGGAATATTACATCAAATTTCACATAGCTATAAATCAGCCTAATGTCATTACCAATGTGTGTCAGTTGCCTTCTTTGCATCGACATTAAGTCAATTCAAACGAGCTATAAGTCTTCATTCGTAGACGCATAAATCCTAATGCGGTAAGCATATTATGATCTGTTGTGGTGTAAAACTGAATCTATGGACGCCCGGATCTTCCATGAAATTTGCCATTTATCATCAAGACCAGCAGGTTGACTTTGGAAAATTCGAATTATTCTGGTTTATGTCTATGAAGTACCGGGAATTGTTCGATGTACATTCCGCCATTTGCGTACTAAAAAAATACGGAGTTGCATACGTAGCTAAGCATACTGTCTGCTATTATAAAAGATCTTGATACGCTTCACAGCTGTTCCTTGAATAACAAGACGCCGTTTAGATTCCATGAATACAGGCTCGTGAATTTTGGAAAACGAGTAGACTTCACATAACATATAAGTTCGCATGTCCTTGAAAATGGCAGTGAAGAAAGTGATTTAGTTTTCGGGGTATGCTCCAGTTTAAAAATCTCAATTCAAACCAACACTGCCTTTTCATAGGCAACATGTGTCCTCAATCTACTCAAACGGGTATTTGGGAAATTTTTGTCCAAGATATTCTCAAGGATATTAAATACATTTTCGAGACCAATCACGGAATACGGTGTGCAGTCATCATCTCCGTGGATCAAGAAGGATGTTAAACTTATGCAGCGAATGTATCACCGCTTAACGAAACTAGTTTTCATCATCCAAAACAAACCTTATATAGAAAGTTATAGCTCAAATGAATCAGTTCGACTTTCTCTATAAATGAATCAGAGGAGACCTTATCTTACTCTACACAATATTTCAGAACCCCAAACATCATTTACAGGATTTGTTCACGCGAAGGGATACGAAAAATAATCGGACATATGAATATATGCTGGTGGTACCCCATTCTCGCCTGAACTGTAGAAGGTATTTTTACTATGTCCGTGTCTGTTTTACTTGAATCAGTTTAACTTCAACCATTGCTCACTCTACTAGCTAGCATGATTTTAAAACTAAATTAGACGAATTTTTATTGAATTATTCGTTTTCCAACACTTATATATTGTTTAATCTAATTCCTTTCCTTGTTTTATACATTTGCATTTCAACTTTCAAAATCCTATGGTTATCATTGAGCTTTTTTTCTTTCTAGACCATTAAAAACCTTGAATTACTCTTGAGTACACCTAACTAAATTTTCGATTGCACCGTCAAAATTATGTCGGTCACGTTTTACAGAATGTCAGAAATTTTGCCAATTATGAAGTTTATGTTGTAAATAGGTATTATTCTTTGTTTAAATATTAATGATTTTCTCAAAAAAATTAATGTTAACATTATCAATGGAGTCTCCATATTTAGGCCGAGAAACAAACTCAAACTCATCAATTTCCTTCATTTGCTCGAGCGAATCAATCGAATCAGCTACTTGAAGAAAAACAGGGCCATCAAATCAACCATGAACACCAGTAATTTCTCCCCACATTTTCATCCTTATTTGGCGTTAGATTTTAACGCTATCCGTTTGCTAAGTTCATCACATTTTGGAATCAACGATGAGCACTGTTTAAAAACTTTACGAGATGTTGTGTTTTACAATAAAACGCTGATCAAAAATGTATCACTACGGCCTTTGGAAACAAAATTGTATTGTGTATTGTATGTTTTTTTGTAGAAGGAATAGATTTAAACGATAATTTTAAACCTAATATCGATAGATGTATGTCAAGTTTTTGAATTTTTTGGTAACAGTGATGCGATGGTTTTAAATTCGTATAAATGGATAAAGCCAATTTCTGCTTCTTTTTCTATGAAGGTATGTCAAACGTACAGCATATGCAGGGTGTTCTATTGCCCATATAATTCATATTATATCTTAATCGTCACGTTGCAAGGAGAGTCTACCGCATGCTGATGTAGGGAGCTCAAGATAAATACAGTATACACGGCGATAAACACTACCAATGAATACCCGAACTTGCGATGTAGAAGCATATATTATATTAGCTGGCCCTTTTATTATCACATTGTTTTACAAAGTGTCTTAGTGGGTGTCTTTCGGTGAAGAACATTATATAGGTAAACTCACAATAACTTAGACGACGCCATCATTCATCTTGAATAAAATTTCGAAAACCCATGATAATTCTGGTATCTTTTTGAACAACTTTATCGAAGAAGGCAAGATATTTCTGCAGCCAAATTGACTAGACTTCTACTGCATACCACATCGTTGGTCGAATGCTAACTCGTTTTTTGGTGACCCTAGAAGCAAGAATATTTAAATATTCTTAGAAAAATATCCAAAAAACTTACTGGTCCGCTTATAAACTCTCTGTCAGTGAACTGTGCTCTTCAGAGTTTCACTAATCCATACTATAAGTTCTTTTTCCAAAGAGAATTCAGTGCATACAGTTCCTGATGGGTATACTCATGTGTTATTCTGGTCATTTTCGACGCGCACAGTTTAAATGAATTACGTGATAGCACATTATTAAATCGTAATATCTAACTGAAACATTTTGATGCGTCGCTGTTAAGACCTTTAATAGTTTATCAAAACAATGGACGTAAAATAAAAAAGAAGCATCGTGCAGTTTGACATGTAGCTCTTCGTCGACGTCATGTAAGTTCTCGTATTCTCTTACCTTCTATCTTACCTTCGAATACGTGATGTTTTTGTCTAAATGTGATGAAATCTCTTTAATTCTTGCTACAAATCGTTCAATTCTTTGCGGTGTTGATATATATAAACAAACAAAGATCCATTCTGAAATTTACACCAATTTAATTAGCATACATGATTTTCAATACTTTCCGTCCGATTGGACTTTGTGCGCAAAGAGTGGTGTGTTAATAGCGAAAACATTTTCATCTTTATAAAATGGAACTTTGCTATTTGACTGTTGGATGCAAACCAAGATATCTTTCTTATTTTCAATCATTAATTTTGATAAATGCGCATATCATCCCAAAATGAAATTTGGACACTTTTTTTGATGATCTTTTGATGATCTTTTTATTTGACTTGCCCGTTCTCAAAACTTTACTCATCTTGCTAGAAACGTCAATAACTCGAATCTTTCAATGTTTTCTCCTCCATCTCTTACGAACCTTGTTCAATTTTCAACGAGTTTTGAAGCGTGTCAGATTCATGGTCTTATAAATGCACCACAAATTTTCATGGTCGTATGACTGCCCCAATTGTTAATTCTAACCATTGTGTTATCACAATTCTCCTTAAAATCTACGCAAATATGGGACATCATTACCTAACGCACAAAATCGGAAGAAAAGTGACTAACAGAGCGTGTGAATTTGAGAGAAAATGCTCAATGACGCTGACTTCAATCCTTTCCAGGACCTTAACGATTCCCATGAATATGACGTTTTTACTTCATACCTCAATTTTTGTTTTGAAATTCGTTGTCCCAAAGGGAATACTTTTTCCGTCATGATCGTTTTTTCCTTAACCATCTTAAAGAGTCTACAAATACTTAAAGAAAAGTCATTGAAAAATCGTGATCGGTATATTGTTTCTAAGCTGTCTATGTCTATTGAGCTTGAAGTCAAACGTCTGAGTAAGTTGTACTTGAATGCAATTATGAAAAACCAGTAGTCGATTATGGAAAGCGCTCAAACAATGATGTGGAAAAGACAGAAAATAATTTCCTTCTACCCTGATATTAATTCTATAAATGGAACTTTCGTATACCTTTCTGGTGACGCCAATGCACACGGTGTCCCATATTCGTCAAATCCGATGTAGTTAGACATTTTGTTTTTTCTGCATTTTTTGCCACTTCTTCTATGCATCCCTTATAACTTTTTCTGGTCTAATTGAATAGGATTTCTTGATGATAGATAGAGGCATTCATGTTATCACACTACTGAGCTATGCCTCTACCGCGTTAATTCGAGATATGATAATCGAACGAAATTTGATTGATAAGAATCAGTTCTTCTGATAATACACACCCACTGCATGAGGTCCTCATGAATTACAAATAGTTTCCATCTAAGCGAAGTCAATATCGCCTCTTTTATTCGAGAACTGAAAATTTCCAGAGTTGTTTTTTCCTTTACCTTGACCGTTATTTGGTTGATCAATCGACGGTTATTCATGATTTTACAGTCGACAGACTGAGGATTTCGACGTTGAATGCACAGCCCATTTTTACGTAAGGTTTTCGAAAAGGATTATTTGTTTGGTTGAATTAATGTTATTAATGAATTTTCGTGAACACGAATAAAGTCATCATCATAATCTTGTTCTTCTAAAAAACATTACAATAACATTTTCTTAAGAAGGTAGCAGTTTTTGGCTGCTTGAAGTAACAATGCATTTCCACTTTAAAAATCTTCTTGATTAGATGTATAGTTTTGCAATTTTGCTAATTAAAAGCTCAAATTGTATACTTGATGCATTTTATTTCCCATGTCCCCTATATTAATTTGTCGTTACTTATGCACGTCTTGCGTTTTATTCAATATTAATTTCAATTCACACGACCACAATAAATCTTTTCTTTAGTGCTGACTCACTTCAGATCAGAAACCTGTGTGTTCTCATCTCATTGCGCTCACCAGGTTTAGTTGTTAACCACACAATATCAAAAGAGTTTTAATAGATGCCGCTACCCATATATCTTTTCATTTGTTTGCCACAAAATGTAGATGTTGGTAGCGCACACTAAAATAAAATTAGAATAAGCACCGAAAAAATAAATTCACTTGTGTATTATTTGCAGAGACGGATAATCCCACAATCAGAATTATCACCGAACAGGAGAAAAAATGAAACAAACTTTAAACAATTTTTTCAAGAATTTAGCTTCAGACTTGTAATGGAAAATGTTTGTGACCGATCGGGGAATCATAATCTTGAAAAAAGAAAGTTTGCAATGAATCGGTGAGAGCAGTTTATTGGTAACGTTTCGATTCTGACACAAAAGCTTCGTCAGAATAATGGTGTCAGTACGAACAGAGATCAAACTTAAATTTCATTCACCTAACCAATCATAAGCTGCTTAAGAACTGCACAGTCCATCTTGGGTTCTGCGCTCGTTAAGAAGGACAGGCGCGTTTAATAATAACTGACGCACCACCACCCCTACGTGCCGTATAATCCCTTAATTGTTCTAGTCTTGGCAGGTGTGAATGACATCTGCTGACAGCTTAGCTCGATTGCGTAATCGGTGCGCACACTAGGGGTTACGCACGTTAATGTTTAACCGCTGCAGGACCGGACGTCAGATTGTGGAGATATCAGTCCCATCCACCTTATTGACTGCATTTTTACCAGCCTTTGTTTTCTCCACCGCCTCAGCGTGAAGTCGTTCTGTGTATGGTTTAATTCCCCGCCTTATCACTTCTACGTTATCGAAATCTACGCTGTGACCTGTGTTCAGCACGTGTTCAGCTAGTGCTGAATCTCTTATCAGTGTTTGATATTCACTGGAAATGCGTGGCTGCTTATCGATTCGATTTTTGTGTTCACTTATCCTAGAACTGAGTTCTCTGAATGTTTGCTCAATATATACTCCCGAGGAAACCGTTGCAGTTGATTTTATATACGCAATTCGTCGCGAAGCCTGAAGGTGTTTTATCCTTGAGATGTGTTAATAAGGAATAGAGCGTTCTACCCCTTTCATACGTTACTCGTATACCTGCGTTATTCAAGATTCGATTTATCCCCACCGACGCTTCCTTAACGTAAGGCATAGAAACTGTTACACGCCAAACTTTTTCCGTTTTGGGTGCTGGGTATTTAACCCGTTTCAGTTGACGTTTAGGGTAACCGTGATCAGCAAGTTGACGACTAACTTTTTGATGAGCTCACTTTTTATCTGTGGCTCCGGTGTACAAGCGTTCAACTTCGTAAAACAGCGATTTCGCAACTGAAATAAATATTTGTTGGAGTTCGCTGATGAGTACCGCAAGACCACATATTTGTCGATTGGCTTACGATAGACCGTAGTGCTTATTTTACCATTCTGCTTTCAGACTAGTTTTGATAACACATGCATGATGAATACAGTACAAACTACACATAAAAGAAAAATATTCGTAGAAAATATAGACAAGAAATCAATTACATAAATTCGACCGAAATTGTTCGATAGGCAGCTCCGTTGACAAAATTATAATGACGCAAATTAAAAAAATGATGTCGAATATGATGCCGTTTTACAAAAAAGTATGATGTCTTCTGATCGAGTCTTTGAGGTAAATTGATCTTTGAATTAAAAGTGACTTTGATACTGTATCGGTTAAAAAACACATGAATGTTATACAATAAAATTGTAAAAATGCACAAAATGATATGAACAATAATTGACGCTAAAAATATGCATTGCAACACTAGGTATATTTCTTAGAAGAAGGAGAAGAAAATCGTTTTATTCATGTTAAACGAATTTTTAACGAATAAGATTATTTAACCCATACAAATTCCTAAAATAAGAGTAACCAACAACAGACAAACTTTATAGTTTTCAGGAAAAATTTGAATTGTGTGCTATATTTTGGTTTATCAGCCGCGTTTTACGTTGTGATTGCAATTGAAGTAATTTCGACACGCAATTCTAGGCATTTGCTTTAATCTTTATCGCCCAACGGCAGCAGTAATATTTTCGAGCATCCATGAGCCAATTGATAGTTTTACATGATGATTGGAGTGAAACGTACTCACAAAAACGTTTTATGTTAACCGGTTTGACGGTAATACATACATTCGTTAATACATACGTTAAAAGTTACTACATAACCTATTTTCTCGTGACAATGAACTTCAAATTAACCTAATCGTGTTCATCGAAAACACTGTCAAATTAATCAACAAAATCTTTAATTAGAAGCAAAATGAAAATGTTCATTGCTTCTTTTCATATCCACTCAGAAAGTCTGTTTTCCTCTCAAATATCATTTGCGCAGGTGGCTTTATTTCACTCGAGGGAAATGATAGTTTACTATCACAGATTTCTTTCCGAATGCCTCTTATAATTTCTTTACAAATAGCTCAAAACAGACTTACATTATCGTACACGAAGAACTGAGTCTCATTTCACACATTTAACCACAGCTAGATGAAAACGTTGATATATGCAAAAGTATTTCCTTCGTTTTTATTGATACAGTTTATCCACTGTGGTTAACACCATTTCATGTTTTTCGAATTAAAACATTTAAGAATTTCAACTTAAACAAAACCATTGTGAAATAATCTCATTCAGAATTTCATTAACTGCCATGCGCTAATTTTTCGAATGAATTCTAAACAAATACCTACTGTAAACCATACGATTTGACAATTTTCCTGGAAAACCAGGAATTCTCAACGAAGTTCGCCAGTAAATTTCGTATTAGGGTAAGAAATAGAACCCGGTGATATCAAGTTACCGACACATCGATTCGTTTACTCAAAACAGGCTAAAAATAAAAATCAATAATTTTCAGATCTTTCTTGAATGTTTTCAAAAGATGGTTCAATTTAATCTGGGAGATAAATCCTTCGACATAGTGTTCAGTTATTCTGTCTAGACAAAAATTCGATGAATTTTTATGCATGCTCTATTTTTCTTTATCGAAAATAAACTGCAGCTCTATCATAGATACTCAATTCTTTAATTAATTCTCAGCACGTAGAAGATTTGCATATATTTTGCCCGTCGAATCGCTTGAGGCATAAGGGAATTTACATTTACAGGAAGATAAATGTATTATCCATCTCTTATTCAATATTTCCAAATATCAATGACGGTTTTTCTGTTTTTACCTACACCAGTGTGGCGTAATGGAAAGTAAACATACTAAATTATGTAGAGAGAAAACATACGTGAAAATTTCGTGAATAAATGCTCAACACATGAGATGATTTTATTTACAAATATTTAAAATTATATCACAAGTGAAACTCTGAGCGAAACGTTTCGAATCGAAAATAGTTAATGATTTATGAATTCCAAAATATGATTCAAAGTAATTCAAAGTAATTCAAAGTTTTAATGGTCCAAAAGTGAATACTTTACAGTAACCACAGATTAAAATATAGGGAATTCATAAAAACAACACAAATGTTTTATACACATGGAAAGTCAGCACGTGTATTCAGGTGCAAGGTTGGGTTTGGTTTCAAGATTCAAGATTCAAGAATTTATGGTCACAAAAAGCACATAGCTTCACAATTACCATATCATAGTAAATATACATTCAGGAAATAGGTATAAAATAAACATGTAATGTCAAGTATAGTCAAGTTGTATAGTTACCATGAGTCAATACGCAGGTGTCGTCAAATCGTTATGCAACAAATAAGTATCCAAATTTCGAATAAACGTTCCGATGCTGGGAGAGATGACAAGAGTTTCGGGTAGGGAATTCCAAAGGAAACAGACACGTACACAATAAAAATATCGGCGACAGCTGATACGGGAGTGGAGAATTTGCAGTGTCGCTGAGTGGCTGCGTGTATGACGTGAATCACGGTATTCGAATAAATGTTTTAAGGGATGATGTGGGGTATTCAATATTTTATATGTCAGTATCACATCGCTTCGAAGGCTTCTTTGGAGGGGAGTGGGGAGCCTCAGTTTTTTCAATCGTTCCTCGTACGCTAGTTTACGGAAACCTCTTACGAGTTTGGTTGCGCGATGGTATATTTTGTCAAGCAATATTATATCCTTTTTTAACCACGGAGTCCAAGCTTGTGATGCATGTTCCATGGTTGGAACATATACTTGTCAAGTTCTGCCTTGAACATGTTCAGGCTTGATGCACAAATGATATGTGGGACAGAGATTTCCATAGAAAACAAACTCGAACAGCAAAGGAGAAAATTCGACAATTTGATCTGGAGTGTGGAATAATTAACTTGTATCCATGCGATCTGCTACCACGTGGTTCTTGCCGATGAAACAGGTGTTCGAGTGGGTGATCCACTGTATGCAGAATATTGAAAAGCAGGACGGTACGAAAAGTCAAAGAGGTTTAGTGTTGCAATCCGCTCCTCGTATGGCCTGTTGTATAGCCCGGTCACCAGTTTTGTAGCGCCGTGGTATACCCGTTGCAGCAAGGTCATGTCCTTTTGTAACCATGGGGACCATGCTTGAACAGCATACTCCATTGTTGGTCTGATATAAGTGTTAATTATACGTGGGAGTATCTGCTTTGAGAAACGACCAAAGATCCTTCTGAGCAATGCTAAGATTTGGCAGGACTTTTTGTATACAACAGAACAGTGCCGTGAAGACTTCAGGTTACTGCTAATCCACACGCCCAGGTCTTTCTCTTCAGTAACCCATGAAAGTTGCTGAGATCCCAGAGAGTATGAGAATTCGAATGATTTACCGACGTTCAACATTTTACATTTTTGGATGTTGAATGGTAAGCAGTTCCGCAAGGACCAAGTATGAAGTGCTTCGAGATCTTTTTGGAGAATTTGGCAATCGTCTATGGTACGTATGCTAGTCCAGACTTTGATGTCATCCGCAAATAAAATGATTTTGCTGCGTACGATTTCGGGTATATCATTCGCGTACACGTGCCGTGCGGTCGCATTATTTTGAGCTCCTGATTATCAGGATATACTGTTCTTACACTTACACGTACGTGGACATATTATACCTTGTTGGACTCCTCTCGAAGTCAGCTTTCTGGATATACCACTCTCGTAGCGGTATTCGATAATACGAGCAAATTCGGATTTATCGTGATTTTCCCATATTGGATCTACGCGTGCAACTCTGTTAATACGCTTCAAGTCCTCAAAGGGATTAACGTCATCGGAAAGATCTTATTCTTCGCCGTCGACTGGTTATATATTCAACGTCGTGAGAGCAACTACCGAAGCGCATCGCTGGAATCAATTCTGACTTTGTTCTTATCATTGAGCAACGCTTTTCGTCGCGCTCACCATATTCATCATCGATCGCTCGACGGAACCACTGCCTGTGCACACACAACTGAACAGTACTGCACACAACCTTGACCGGATGACCCCGAAAAGTATACAAAGCGCACCGGGATGCATGTGCACGGTTTGCCGAAAGTCGGTAAGTCCTAAAGCGAGGTCTGTCACGTGTTACGCCTGTTTGTTGAAAGTGCGTGCGAAATGTGACAAATCGCTGACTTCGGATTTAGTATCGATTATTAATGGAGATGACTGTCCTGGTGTCTGTTATGTTTGTCTGCTTTGCAAGGCCAAATCAACACCGTCAGCCTCGGCGGCGAAAACCCCTGAATATGATATTGAGACCCGTCTAAATGGAATGGAATCCAGTTTAAAAAAACTGAATGAACTGATAATAAAAGTCATAAAGGCACCGTCGTTACCCGACTTAGAGGTTACTGCCGAAGAGCCGGTAGATAATACATCATACTCGAGCAGGCCAACATTTGCCCAGATAACCGCGCAGATGGCGACTAAACGGGGAAGCGTTCGTTGGGATCAGTGACTCCTCGACATAACGGAACCGAGAAAGGACTCAAAAAATCCACTACTAAAATGACTGAGTCAAATTATAAAATAAAGTCCGCGGGTGTTAACCTAAGCGTTATATGTACAAACGTGACCGAGTCGCAGGAAACGCTGTTTGAAGCTAAGCAAAAACATGACTTAGCTGAGTGGTTTAAAGTCTGCAGTCAGATGAGATTGGCCGCGGTTACACCCTCATCAATAGTTCGATTAAATCGCCACCTGAATTCTCCTCACACGGATGATCCTCGCCTTTTAAGAATAACGCTGCAATCTGCGGAGGATGTTGAAAACGTACTCTTAAATGCTTACATTCTTAGAGGTGTTCCAGAGACTAAATGTCGTATCCATGCAGACCTACCATGGTGGGAGCGAAAGTCGTCGCAGAAATCTCGTGAAGAACGTAATCCAAGAAGTATTGTAATTCTTGGTGTTCCAGAAGATGCTGCTGACGTAACCTTCTCAAGAAAAGTCTGAGCACGACCACAAACAGTGGAAATATCTAGCCAAAACAATTGGTATTAAAAATACCGTACTTGTGGATGCTTTTAGGATACCGCGATCTGCCAACTATAAAGGGCAAGGTCCTAGCCCTTTAAAGCTAACCTTCTTCACAACCGAAATGACTGATACTATCAAAAGTGAATGGAAAGCTAATAGAAAAAACCTACCCCCAAACGTCAAGTTGAGCTTGCCCAAGGTAATAGCCGGTAGCAAGCAAACGGATAGTACCGACCATCAAACGCCTAGTGATGAGGTTCAACCTGAATGTCATGTGATGGCTCCAAAAAACTTGAGCATTCCGACTCTAACCGAGTCGGCCCTTTGATAACTTTCAATGATTTAAACACCACAAACTCTTATAATATGTTTATATACAAATGCACAAAGCCTTCCAAACAAATTAGCTGAGCTAACCGAGATATGTTCGCGCTACTCACTTGACATTATCGCCATTACAGAAACATGGTATTCTTCCCAATTGATTGAAACGGAGATATCAATTCAAAATATGAATTTGATAAGGAACGATCGAGAGAGAAGTGGTGGTGGTGTTGCTCTTTATTACCATAATCGACTCCAGTGCCATCCAATAGACAAGACAGAATTCACGCTCGAGGATACAATTTGGTGCTCTTTAACGCTGATGTCTGGTGAAGTTTGCATTATTGGTGTGGTCTACCGTTCCCCTTCATCTACGGAATCGTACAACGAAAGGTTGATCCAAGTGCTTCAGCGCTTGACTCGCACACAGCAAGCAACGACACTTATTATGGGTGACTTTAATCTGTCCACCCTTTATCTCAGGGACGATCACTCTCCACAAACGCTGGAATACCGATTCAGAGAGGTACTAGATTCAGTCCCGTTATACAACCATGTTCACGAATGCACCCGGAGGAGAGGTTCCGACCGCCCCTCTGTCTTGGATTTGGTGTTAACATCGGAAGAACAATCTATCGAAGCGATCGAATTCCAGGCTCCGCTGGGTCTTAGCGACCATTCAGTGCTTGTGTTTGACTATGTTTGCAGTACTCAGCAATCGCTTGTTCCGAATGGGGTGGTTCGACGGGTAGATAAATTGGCCTGCATTAAAACGCTGGTGCAGATTCCGAATTTTCTGATGGACAACATAAGCCCTGACGCGCAATGGAACGAACTTGTAGGTTTTCTGAAACTGAAGATAGACGAGAACTCACAGATCGTTCAGAAAAGGTGCGTCCATGAAATTCGTTTTGTTGTCCGCAGCAGAACAAAAAAGTGGATAGCAATGAAGCGAGCAGCGTGGGTGCAGCACAAAGCCAACAATACTTCTACTTCTTGGCAACAGTTCCGTATGTTACGCAATAAAGTGACTGCACTTATTCGAGAGGATAAGGAAACGCACCAATTGATGCTGCTGTCAAAAATGGAACGCAACCCAAAATTACTATACAAAATCATGAACGCGAAAGCGAAAGTCAAACCAGGTATTTTTCCCATCCAGAATGGTGAAAAACTTACTGAAACAGCGTTGGAAACCGCAAATGCTCTAGCAGTTTACTACTCTAAAGTGTTCGTGCCAAAGGTTTTAGGGGGACGTTTTGAGTATTCAATCGAACCAGGAATCGAAACATTGTGCGATATTTCGATAAATCCAATGATTGTTGCAAGTCATTCACTCAAACTAAATGTAAGAAAATCCCCAGGAGCGGATGGCATCACACCGGATGTGCTCAGGTTCTGTCACCGTCAGCTTTGTGAACCGCTCTCCAGCCTGTTTAACTATTCTTTGCTTAAGGGAGTTGTACCGAAAGATTGGAAGTCCGGCGTAATAACACCTATCTTCAAAGGCGGTTGCCGATCTGACGCTGGAAATTATCGTCCCGTCACACTTTTACCTGTAATTGCTAAGCTCATGGAACGTATAGTCTCGAAAAGAATGGTTGCACACTTTGAATAGCAGAATTTGTTTTCGCCAGCGCAGCATGGATTTCGATCTCATCGCTCGTGTCTAACGAATCTTTTCATAACGCTAGACGACTGGACAAAGGAGTTGGATAGAAGTTCTTGCATCCAAGTCTGTTACCTAGACATTTCGAAAGCTTTTGACACAGTCAATCATCATTTGCTTCTTCAAAAACTGATGCGTTTAGGAATATGTGATCCACTCCTCTCATGGTTGTGCGACTATCTTTCAGATCGCGACGCCCGAGTTAAAGTTAACGGAACGCTATCCCAAACGTTCAAAACCACCAGTGGAGTCCCACAGGGATCTGTGCTAAGCCCGCTCCTCTTCCTGCTGTACATAAATGATTTACCCTCCCTCATATCGTCCAAAATAGTCCTGTTCGCGGATGACATGAAAATTTGGACGTCAATAAGTTCCGTGGAGGATTGTGAGAAACTTAAAATGGATTTGGACAGCGTGTCGAATTGGGCGGTCATGAATGACATGTCATTTAACATACAGAAATGTAAGATGCTCCATCTTGGCAAGAATGTTTCTTGGACATATCGATTAGGAACGGAAAACCTAGCATGGAGCTCATTGGAGAAAGATCTTGGAGTGTGGATTAGCGGGAACCTGAAGAGCACAGCGCACTGCCAGAACACATATCGACGGGCGAACAGATTGTTGGGTATCTTTCGAAGAACATTTGGAAGATTCTCTCTGGTAACCTTACCAAGGATAATGAAAGTCTACCTCCGCCCTACAATTGAGGTCTGGGCTCCTTGGCTGCGAAAGGATATTGCTCTCTTCGATAAAATCTATCATATAGCAACAAAGTTAGTGATGGGTCTTCGCAATGTTCCGTACACCGAAAGATTGCGACGTCTGGATCTATGCGACTTTACCCAAAGGAGGACACGACGCGATATTATTCTGACTTATAGAATTGTGGCTACCGGAGGACATCCACTAAAACACTTGCTTGATGTGTGTGATGGGAAAGTGACACGCGGACAAACCTTATCCCTTTACGTCCCAAGTTCCCGTATTGACTGTCGGCGCCATTTTTTCGCCATACGTGCTATATTTCTTTGGAATTCCCTACCCCAATATCTGGTGGACTCTCCTTGCCTGGCGGCGTTTAAAGTTAAATTGGACTTACATATGCAAAAGAATGACATTCGTGAGCCTTACATTTGATATTCTCTATTGCTTTTATACTATTGTATTTTTCCTGTTTTTATTCATACCGTAATCCTGTGTTGTTGTAACTTTTTTAACCATAAATCCTTGAATCCTTGAATCCTTATTAACCATTCAAGTAGGTCTGGATAGTGCCCCATCAACTCTGACCCTGATAAGTCTACCAGTCAAGTAATCCTGTATCCAGGCCAATAATCTGCCACACACCCTGAGCTGCTAAACATTTTCCCAGCTGTTTGCTGTGGTTAACACGGTCAAACGCTTTAGACATATCCGATTAACAAGCATGGATAGGATATCCAATATCCATGACACGAGTCCAGTTTTCAAAAGTTATGAGAAGATTGGTGGGGCATGAGTTTCTTGTCGTAAATCCGTGCTGTATAAGGGGTAAAAGCATATTTTGTATCAAATCGCTGGAGAAGTTTAGCGACCACTGGTAACAATGTGACTTGTCTGTAGTCATACACAATGGATCGGTTCCAGCCTTCGTATATCATAGTGCATAATCCACTTTTTCGGTCAGTAGGCATCCTGTTGACATGTTGAAGAGTTCACAAAGTGGTGAGATTAGAGCATTGGTACATTTTTGGGGAAGAAAGGTGTTTATTTCATCGGCACCCGGCGATTTTTTCTATGTAACAGGAGTAGCCTCACCAGGACACTCTCAGGGTTCACCGTGACTTTATATATTATGATTATTTGGGATCTGAATGCAGGCATAGCATAACATAAGTGTTCGTTAGGGTAGAACACTCTAGAGTAAAATTGAGCGAGTTCGTTAGCTTCGAAGGCTGTGGCTGTAGTTCTAGTCGTAATAAGTAAAGCGGAAACGCCTGGCTTTATCCTGGCCTTTCTGCTCACGATCTGGATGAGGAGCTTCGGGTTACTTTTAATTTTATACATCAGATTGTTTTGATACACTTTTTTATCATCCTGAAGAAGTTTAGTAAATTTGTTTCTCAACAAAAGGTGGGATTTCCAGGATTCATGTGTTGACTGCAATATGTGGCTTCTTTACGCACTGTTGCCCACCTTTATCCATTTCCGTGTTCTACACGAATCGCGAATTCTTTTTTAGTTTCTCTGAAACATTTAGAGTGGAGTTTTATTTTTTCATAGATTTTCTCAAATATTGATGACCTGCATTGCATGAACTCAGTTTTTATCAGTGTCCAATTGGTGACTTCTTGAAGCGCCATTGATGATGCAACCATATCAATCTTTCTTATCAATTTCTGAGCGTCACTAGCTTTTTTCGCTTCAGATATATAGTCGACAACAATGACTACATGATCACTCTTTCCAAGTGGTGCTTCATAGCGGATATCCTCGATGACATTTTTCTCACTCCTTAGAACAAGATCGAATATGGACAGTGTGGTTTTGCTTCTGAAGCGAGTGCTGCTTGAGATGTGGTTGCACATTTTGTAGAATAGGTGATCGAGAGAATTCACCGTTGGAATCTGTTGTATAGACGGCGAACGAACTATCGATCAACCATCAATCACGATCGATCGTAAGTGGATATTGTGATTATTGTTCAGTGTACAAACATTGTGATATTCACTCGCTCCCTGATATTGTGATATTCATTCATTCGCATAGACCCGAAAGATTGCAACGTCTGGGTCTATGCGACTTTACCCAAAGGAGGATACGACGCGATATTATCCTCACATATAGAATTGTGTCTACTGAAGGACATCCACTAAAACACTTGCTCGATGTGTGTGATAGGAAAGTGACACGCGGACATACCTTATCCCTCTATGTTCCAAGTTCCCGTATTGATTGTCGGCGCCATTTTTTCGCCGTACGTGCTATATTTCTTTGGAATTCCCTACCCCAACATGTGGTGGACTCTCCTTGCCTGGCGGGGTTTAAAGCTAAATTGGACTTACATATGCAAAAGAATAACATTCGTGAGCCATACATTTGATATTCACTATTGATTTTATACTATTGTAATCTTCATGTTTTATTCATACCGTAATCCTGTGGTGTTGTAAAGTATTAACTTTTTTAACCATAAATCCTTGAATCTTGAATCTTGAATCTCGGTTAATACACGAGTTCGAGTTCGGTTGTGTTTTCTGTCGAACCCACGGCTGGGCCAGTGGGATATAACAGATACAACAGAATCTCGCTTTTTATTAAATTAGGGAGATCAAAGTCAGCAATGATCAGGACGTTGTTTTGATATCTGGAAACAACCAGCTGAGTTTTCTCAATTAAACTAGCATTGTATGCTTCGTCTGCTGACGGTGGTTGGTAAATCACACGAACAACACAGTTTTCACTTGTTGCTAATTCATGTGAACACCAAAGTGTACCTTCCAGTATCGAATCATTATCCGTGATTTCTCTGAACGTGAGGTGTTGATCATAGTAAATAGCAACACCTCCTCCTCCACGGTCCATTTGAGTACGATGAAAAAGAAACATGCTTGGAATGGAAATTTCCTCCTCATCTAATTGCTGATTGAACCAGGTTTCTGTTACGGCTATCAGGAGTGGTGAATATTTTTGACGAAGCTCGATTAGTTCAGGTAATTTATTTATCAAGCATTGTGCGTTGGTGTACAAACATTTGATGTTTGATCTTGATAAAGTGGTGGATGATGAGGTTTAGTAATCATCGATGCTGTAGAGACTTAGTAAACAAAGGTATACCTGAAAGTCACTATCCAACAGGGCTCGTAAAACGAAGTGTCCAATAACTACGTTTTCGATAAAGATATCTCGTAGCAAGTATGTATTCATGATTTTCGGGAATATCTCGAGCGAAAATTCCCCAAATACCCGTTTGAGTAGATCTAGAACACGTGTTGCTTTTTCAAAGACAGTATTAGTTTGAAGTTGTTTTTAAACTGGTGCATATCCAGACACCCAAATCTTTTTATTCACTGCATTTTTCAAGGACATGCGAACCTATGTGATATATGAAATCTACTCGTGTGATATGTGTGTAGGATATTTGGGAGTTTACTATTACAGCCAGTTTTGTTATTGTTGGCAATCAGTCTGTGGCATTGTGTCAACTATTCACCGGTGCGGCTGATCCCGATGATGTTTTATTGCGGAGATGGAATTTGATCTAAGTCTGTTAAGAATATGTTGCTTCACCGTATGCTAATTGCTCATTGGGTATTGTTCTCCCAAACAGCCTGACTAGCTGGTGGATAGTTTTTGTCCCACATTCGCTGTCTCAGACTTGTTCCATTCAAACAAATGTGTTTCGATATTAAAATTTTTCGTTATTCCCAGTTTATATGGGACTGGATAGAATGGCATGTTTAATGGTTTTGAACAAAGCTTGTGAGTAATTTTAGCGCAGTATCGTTAACCGGTAAGATCACGGCAAAACATGTATAAACCTTGCAAATACCCCTAAAAAATTCCGACACATTTCGTCAGAAAATATTCCAACGAAACCAATAATGATTAAACTTTCATGATGAAAAGAATGCCATAGGATTGCGAGCATACCAAATGCAAGAAGCCTAGAATCAGGCAATTGCTACGTTAAACCAATCAACATCAAGATAGATCACGTGTGCTGCACCAAGCCTTCCGAAACCAATTTCCCGGTTTGCTCGGTGGAATCAAATTTTGTGTGTGATGTACTCAACGATTGGCTAAAACCGAGTAAATCGATCGGAAAAGCTGGTCTGCCATGGCGCGCCACGTGAACAGAAAGTATGTCATTTCGCGCAGACAATGCAAGCTATCAGAAGCATAATGAAAGCAGACAAAGTTGTTATCCGAAGAAACGAACTGGACGATGAACTACAACAAACTGCTATTGACGGTTACATGGACGCTGTGGAACAATTCCAGGATGTGCAAGACATCGCTTCGCATCTGAAAAATGTTTTTGATAGTGAAGGCGGAGTTTGGCAATGTGTGATCGGGAGAAATTTTGGATGGTATGTTTAATTAGATTCAAAGTTTTGTTAGTTCTGCATGGATTTTTTGCTGTCGCGTTAGGGTTCAGCCTTCAGCAAATGGGAATACAATTGAACACGTGACTAAAATGAAAGCCATACGTACTGAAGTGGTAAACAAGGTTAAACATTGAACCCGCTGTTTAATAAGGTACAACGAACACAGCTAGAAACGCTTGTGGTGTATAAGTGCGGGGGATTTGAGCAACACCATACATTGGCCATCTATACGCGCTGTAAGTGCTTGAGGAGAAATCACTACGTGTTTCTGTGTTTGAACATCTCTGTTCGCTTTAAGAATCTTAATAAATGGTGGCTTCATAGTATTATATTGTTTACCGCTTTTCTACTGTTACAATGCTTACGGAAACTTATCGGCACACAGTCATGAACCAATTGTGGTCTGTAATTGCGGGGGAGTGAGCACCACATTGTATTGAAGTGAATTTTTAAGGCGGTAACTTTAAACGTTTTTGTACTGTAAAACTAATTGAGCTAGGATTTTAATGGTCAAAACATGAAAGACAATTTATTAAGTGGATCAAAAACAGTTGAGTAATTCTACAAAATTGATGAGCCAATAAACTTACACACCACTACTAAGACCAAACGTAACTAAAAATTCCCATTTTTGTGAATCGAACACAAAGCGAAAGCGGAGGATTTCTTTAATCCGAAGTTCACATGAAGCTCGAGAACATATGCTAAAAAAATAGAGAAATGGATCAAACATGAACACTGAAGAAAAATCACGAGATCACGAATTAATCGATTTGGGATACATAATCCATCTAAAGATTTTGATCACAATTTTCGTTGCTGTCTACAAAATGTTCCAGTTCCGGACACGTTGCGAAGAAGCGTGTTAACAACCGCTCCTCAAGTTTCACTCAGTGGTACGTATCAATCAGATGGGCTAGAATCGAAATATTCACCTTCGTAGAACAATTTTTAGCACAGAAAATATAAGCGATCTTCAGATCTTTGCTTTGTCAGTTTCCGCTTTTAATATTGATAAGATCAATTTTCCAGGTTTTCTTACCATTGGATTGTAGAGCTTGATGTTAATGATAGAAAATGGAATTATCTGCTCTTATAACGTTTTCTGAAACCAATGTGTTTTCCTTCATCACTTGCAGGCAATTAGTTTAGTATCTGTAGATATTGGAAGAAATCGTGTTGCCTCAGCTCAGTGACAGCAAACCATCTGACACCAGCGCTTAAACACAGATTCTGCCTTCCAACTGATATTCAGTCGTGAGTCAAATCGTATTGAATTATGAATTTAATAATTTTTTCTATTCATTTTAGTTATATATCGCACATACCTGGTTACTTCACCTATTTCCAAATCGAAGCCAATGGAATACTACTTTTCAGAACCTCATAATTCAGCAACTCAACGACCGGTGACTCGAAAATTTTCGCATATTCTCGTTTTCTATACAATAATATATACAATCAGCTGAAACATTTTAACTTATTTGAAAATTTGGGAGATGATGGTCATTCCTTCAGGTTAGCATTGACATCGGACTCATTTTTTATATAATTCTTGCGACCTCTTGAGACCTAACCAGTTGGAGAGAGCTCGCTGATGATCGACTGCTTTGGAGAGAATGTGCCAAGTATCATGACCTGGAGATATTTCCCATTAGAGGTACGAGGGAAGTATGTTATTGTATAATTGATTATCGTTATACTGTTTTAGACGGAATATAATTTGTATGCATTAAGCATAATGTCTTTTCCGCCACATTGAGATAAACGACGGTTTCAGTGGAATGATAAAATATTCAGTCTATTGAAATACCATTAATACAGATAGTGTCCTATTATAAACCTCGGATGACCCAAGACAGATATTCAGGTCCCTGTCTTCTTCTATTTTCCATCATATAGAACACTTGAAAGTGAACGAAAACAAGCACATCATGAAGCTAGCCTACGGCTAAAAAATCACGGCTATCCAAAATGTTTTGTTAACAACAAATTGATAAGGGGACACTACTCGTCAGCAAAATCTGAGAAAATTTGACGACATATGGTTTGTATACTGTAGGTTAAGGATACATCAAGAGCAACTCGTAGAATCTTAAACCAGGCATCTAAACATGTGACCAAAATCAAATAACATACAATCTGTTTGACCCTGGTGCACTCCAAATATGAGAAACCTTTATCATGTGTTATGAACACCATTTAGATTCAAGATTCAAGATTAAAAAATTATGGTATAAAACGCTCCTAGCTGTACAGGATATTCGTATAAGGACAATAATATATATACAAAATAAATTGAGGATTAGGAAGATCGACAGTTTTGTAGGTTGAAAAAAAAAGTCATGTTTTTTTCTCGGTATGATGGAAAAATATTCGTTTGGATAAAGGTCAGTTATATAAACGGGATGTAGGGCGGAATTCTACGCATAAATATATCCAATTTGTTCCTGAAAATCTTTTCACTAGATGATGGACCATCTGACGGTAGGTAGTTCCTAAGAAATCGTCGCGCACCGAATGGAAGAAACGACGACAGTTCCGGTGAGAATGTGGAATATCAAATGCCAGTGGGTGAGTACGTGATGTATGGGTTGTCCTGAGGCGAAGCAGATGCCTCAAAGGTTGCATCTTTGATTTGAAAATCAAGAATATTTCAGGTGTGTACACAGGGGAGATTTCATACAAGTTTCGAAGAACACCAGATTCATTTAATAAAGGCAGCCCCGAGATGTGAGAGAGTAATAAACCATTATTCGAGATTCAGCCATGACGGACCACCTATTACATACTGGCCATAGAGTCCATTTAGACAATGTGGTCGTGTTAAGATGCGGCAATAAACCGAATGGCGACCACATTCTAAACGATCGCAATCGAAATCGGTCGACTTGAGACCAGTGAGATGAATTCAAGATAATTCAAGGTCTCAAAGCAAATACTTTAGAGTAACCATAGATTAAAATTATGTTGTTGGCCTCCTTCGGTCGATGTCGACCATGGATGTACATCACAATGGCATGAATTTCATTAAAATATAAGCAATGCATTGAAACAACAAAGATGTTTTGTCAATATGGAAAGTCATCTTATGTATTGAGGTGCGAGGTTGGATTTAATCAACTAATACGTGTCAATTTCAGTCTTAAACATGTTCAGGCTTGATGCACAAATGATATGTGGGACAGAGATTTCCATAGAAAACAAACTCGAACAGCAAAGGAGAAAATTCGACAATTTGATCTAAAGTGTGGAATAATTAACTTGTAGCCATGAGATTTTCTGCCACGTGCTTCTTGCCGATGAAACAGTTGTTCAAGTGGGTGATCCACTGTATGCAATTCACATCTGAGCCGACGGTACGAAAAGTCGAACAGGTACAGAGTTGCAATCCTCTACACGTATGGCCTGTTTTATTGTCCCTGTTTTGTAGTGCTGCTGTATACGCGTTGGAGCACAGTCATATCCTTTTGTAACCATGAGGAAAATGCTTAAACAGCGTACTCCATTGTTGGCCGGATATAAGTGTTAATTATCCGTTGGAGTATCTGCTTTGTGAAACTATCGAAGATACTTCTGAGCAGTGATAAGCTTTGTCAGGGCTTTTTGTATTCCACTGAACACTGCCGTGAAGACTTCAAGTTACTGCTAATCCACACACCCTATTCTTTCTCTTCCGTAACTCATGAAAATTGCAGGGATCCCAGAGAGTATGTGAATTCGAAATATTTAACGACGTTTAACATTATACATTTTTGTATGTTGAATGGTAGGCAAGGACCACGTATGAAGTGCGTCGAGATCTTTTTGTAGAAGTTGGCAATCTTCTATCGTGCGTACGCTAGTACAGACGTTGATGTCAGCCGCAAATAAAACGATTTTGTTGCGAGCTATTTCAGTTATATCGTTCGCGTATACCAGGAAGAGTATTACTCCAAGACCGAGACTTGAGATACGCCCATTCTAGCTACTGCTAGGTTGGCTAGTGCCCCGTCAACTCTAACCCTGATGACTATACCATTCTAGTAATCCTGTATCCAGGCTAATAATCTGCCACTCACTACGAGCTGCTACATTTTAAAAGGCTGTATGTTGTGGTAAACACGATCAAAATCTTTAAACATATCCAAGTAATAAGCATGGATATGGCATTCAATATCACACGGCTCGAGTCCAGTTATCAAAAGTTATGAAAAGATTTGTGAGGCATGAATTTCTTGACCTGAATCCCTGCTGTATGAAGGGAAGAAGCATATGTTGTTTCAAATGTTTGATGGGTTCATCAGCTAAAACAGTTCGAGAAGTTTAACCACTTCTGACAACAATGTGACTGGTCTGTAGTTAGACACATCGGATCGGTTCCCGCCTTCGTATATCGGAGTGATTAATCCACTTTTCCTGTCAGTAGCAACCTTGCTGCAACTCAATGACAGGTTGAAAAATTCATAGAGTGGTGAGAATAGAGCATGGGTGCATTTTTCAAGAGGAACGTTGTTATTTAATCAGCACCAGGCGATTTTTTGTATTTATCCGGACTAGCCTCACCAGGACACTCTGGGCTCATAGCGACTTCCTGTATTGTGTTAATTTGTGATCTAAATGCAGGCATAACATAACATAAGCGCTCGTTAGGGTAGAACACTGTAGAGTAAAATTGTGCGAGTTCGTTAGCGGGGCTTTGATAGTCCCGTTGTTGTTAATTCAAGTGAACACCACAGTGTGCCTTTTAGTATCAAATCATTGTCTGGGATTTCTCTGATTGTGAGGTGTTGATCATTGTAAATAGCAACACCTCCTCCTCCACGGCCCATACGATCACGATGAAAGAGCAACATGCTTGTAATGGGAATTTCTTCCTCAGCTAATTGCTGATTGAACCCGGTTTCTGTTATGGCTATCAGGAGTGGTGAAATTCTTTACAAAGCTCGATTAACTCGGGTAAATTATTTGTCAAGCGTTGTGCGTTTGTGTACAAACATTTAATGTTTGATCTGGATAAATATGTGGGATGATGAGGTTGATTATTCATTGATGCTCTAGAGACTTAGTAAACAAAGCTATACCTGGTAGACACTATGCAAATGAGCTCGTAGAACGAAGTGTCCAATTACTACGTTTTTGATAAAGATATCTCGTTGCAAGTAGGATTAATTATCGTCGAAAAAGAGGGTTCTGACAACAATACAGCATGTTTTAACTGCGTACTTTTACTCCAAATAGACATTTGAAAAGAACTTCATGCGTTTTATCGAATGATCAGTGACAATAATCATGATAATATCTATAACAAGAAGAATTGGTTTCGCAGTTCTTAAGTGGAGCGAGCGCGTCGGTCAGTGCATCGTGCATGCGGGATTACAACTTCCGGTTTCGTCTTGGCGCTCATATATCGGCGTGCCAATGTCAAGAAAACTTAGTTCGCAATATTTATCGATCACATTCGGATCTAATAGTCAATGTTAGAGAATTAGCTGAGCACATGACTGAACGATTGTGTCAATTAATAAGCTTCACGAATTTAATTTTCAACTCAAGAAAATGAAGAATGATAGGCGTTATACACATTTGGTTCACTTACCTATTTGACACTAATTCCCCAAGTCGTTTTCAAGGTCACATACATAAGCGAATACATCATCAAATCCCCTTGTGTTTTTCAAATTCATCTAGAGAAAATTCACCAATAAGTAATGACATTTTACAATAGATGTGGTAGTGTGATCTGAATGAGCTTTCGATTTCCAATCATGAATTTAACAGCTCCTAAATTCGGAAACTGAATTGTTTTTTCATTGAAGTGATAACTCAAATTACAATTTGTTGCTTACTTGACACTAAAAGTCGAGAATTTTTCATCTACATGCAATAACTTCTGAAATTCGATTGTTGTCTGCATATTCAAGAAAAACGGAGGCAGTACGTCAGTCGATAAGATTTCGTTTGCTTTTAAACCTTTAAGTTATTACCACCAGAAATTACAAAATACAACAACGGTTATATAATCTTGAATATATCCATTGGAATATATATATATATATCTATATATATATATATATATTATTACTATATATATATATATGGCAATTTATTTGCATCCTATTGAAACGAGGACAAAGTGTTATTTTCGCTACGAACGGGAGGCTAAATTTCGAAAGTTCTGTGAAATAAATCAGGTATCGTTTCCGGTCTACAGGGATATTTTGCTGATAGGACATATCCAAATTCCCAACCGTCAATCGGTTTCGTGTGCATCGTGCTTGAACAGTAGTGGGATGACGTGTAATTACAACAAATTCACAAATATTATATCTTCCCAAATAAAGATTCATGCAACACTGGTGAATATGACCTTCAAATTTTATTACTGTTATTCGATTATAACCGCTTCATTGGTATGCAAATAGATTAAGAATATCGTTCTTGTTCGAATACTGCTGAGAAGATAACATCATGTTGAATCGACTGATAGTTTTCTCAACTCTGTCAGATGGAAACTCGTTGAACCGCGTCACTTTCATTCAAGCTCGTTCGCTTTTTACCGCTTCGATCGCGCTACTCCGATCCAACGCATTCACACCACCGGTAGCTACCGATCGATAAACAACTGCATCGCAAGTGCACCGACTCATCCTTCACTGGAACAATTACACGGATGATGACCTCGATGCCCCAGACAAAGAAGGCAGCACGTGATGCGTGTAAAATGTGCAACGTAGGGGCAAGTGCTAGTCTCACAAAGTTAAATGGTTTTGGCTGCTTGGTTAAAGTACATACCAAATTGGGATAAAAAAAAAAGTACTAACGCAAGAAGAAGTGAAACTTGTCTTAACAAACGTTGGTTTTCCCGGGCGTTTGCATTGTCGAAGTAAACAGCCTACGGATACAACTTACAAATCCGCCCAATGAGGCAAAGTGACATCTCTGAATTGAGATTTTTGAAAATTGTTATCGAAAACTTGAGGAAACACTTAAACTGCTTTTGGTAGATACAATTGCCAACGCAATTTAACACGAAATAAATGTCGCTCAAGATGGCAAAATGTATGAGAAACATACGCCAAAATCTGCTCCCTTAACTGAGAGTGGCGACTGCTTATACGGGTGTAATAAAGATGGACCTAG
>JACCGJ010020589.1:0-60823 GCA_013407085.1 Atriophallophorus winterbourni
AATGTAGCAACTTTGATTCGAGGGTTCAGGTCGCTCAGGTGCTTGTAAAATGCCTCCAGACTGTCACGATTTATGATGATAAATGTGTCATCTACGTAACGCCACCACACTTTTGACATATGGTTTTCTAAACTGAGTGCTTTGATTTCGAAGTACACTATACATATAATTGCTAGTACTGGCGATATAGCCGAACCTATCAGCAATCCTTCTTTTGGTCTATACAACTGCCCGCCAACCAAAATATGGCTCAAGTTTAAGCAAATCCATACGCCGTTAATAATTTGCTGAACGCTTACATTTGTACGATACGTCAAAGTGATATCTGACACCTGTTCTCGTCCAGCTATTTGTGACGAACAAATTGTATCTACATTACTGAATAAAGCGCTCATATCAAAGCTAACCATCAGTTCATCGTCTTCAACATAGTGGAAAGCTCTTCTACATATTTCTTAGCAAAAAGATAAACTCAGTGGCGTTAGCTAGCTGTAGTAGTATCTATTCTCATTTGTTTTGAAATTGAGGCTTCACACTATACCACCCAAAACGAGGCAAGACGATATCTATCCATCCATCGTAGGTTCCATGTTCAGAGCTATCATATCTCTTTTACAAATGCCTTTGCACCGCTAGTACGATTCAAATTAATTCAAGGTTTTTAATGGTTTAAAAAACAACAAGCTTAACAACAACCATAGGATGGTTAAAATTGAAGTGTAAGTGCATAAAGAAGATAAGGAATTAGATTAAGCAGTATATAAGTGTTCTGGAAACGAATAATTCTAGAAAAATTCGTCTAATTTCGTTTTGAATTCATGCAAGCTAGTGGAGTGAACAACGGTTAAAGGTAAACTGTTCTAAGTAAAACAGACACGGACAGAGTAAAAATACATCCTACAGTTCAGACATGAATGGGGTACCACCAACACATATTCATGGGTCCGATAATTTCTCGTATCCCTTCGCGTGAATAAATCCTGTAAGGGATGGTTCGGGGTATGGAATGTTTTGTAAAGTAAGATAAGGTCTCCTCTGATTCGTCGATAGAAAAAGTCGAACAGATTCAGTTGAGCTATCCTTTCTTTATATGGTTTGTTTCGAATGCTGAGAACTAGTTTCGTTGAGCGGTGATAGATTCGCTGATAAGTTCCACATCCCTTTTGAGCCACGGAGACCAAGACTGCACACCGTATTCCATGACTGGTCTCAAGTATGTATTCATGATCCTTTGGAATATCTTGGGCGAAAATTTCCCAAATACACGTTTGAGTAGATTTAGAACACGCGTTGCTTTTTTAAAGGCACTGTTAGTTTGAAGTGATGATTTTAAACTGGAGCATATCCAGACACCAAAATCTTTTTCTTCACTGCAATTTTCAAGGACATGCGAACCTATGTGATATGTGAACTCTACTCCATTCCCCACATTCATGATCCTGCATTTGTTGGAGTTAAACGGCAGTTTGTTCTTCAACGACCAGCTGTGAAGCGTATCAAGATCTCCTTTTGTAATAGCAGACAGTCTCGGACTACGAATACGACGCCAAATCTTTATGTCGTCCGCCATAACGAAAATTGTTTACATCGAACAATTTCCTGGGTATCATGACACCTAAACCAGAAAGAGGTTCGGGCCAAGGACTGAGCCTTGGGGAACTCCACTAGTGGCTGCAATTGGTTTGGATAATGCACCATCAACACGTACCTGGTTAGTGCGATTTGTTAGGTAGTCATTTAGCCAATTCAGCAACTTTCCAGTGATACCAAGCCTTTCAAGCTTCAGCAGTAGTAGGGAATGGTCAACACGATCGAATGCTTTTGAAATATCCAAGTAGCACGCGTGTTTTGCTTGTCCTTTATCTACCGATTTTGTCCAATCATCTAGCGTTACCAGTAAATTAGACAAACAGGAATAATTTCGTCTGAATCCATGCTGGTTCCTCGAAAGCAACTGATTATTCTCGAAGTGTTTCATTAGATCGTCAACAATGAGTCGCTCAATTACTATTAAAATCACTGGTAACAGAGTAACAGGTCGGTAATTGGAAACATCGGAGCGATTTCCACCTTTGTAAAATGGAGAAATTATTCCTCGTTTCCAATCTGTAGGAATCACTCCACTTGCCAGTGTTTGCTCGAAAAATAAGTGAGTGGTTTGTATGCCAAACTCGCAAATTGCTTCAATATTTTCGGGGTTATTCCGTCGGCCCCAGGAGACTTTCCGGTTTTAAGATTAAATAAACCTTGGAGGACGCGTTTCTCAGTGACACTTATTTCACTTAGGGCAACCGTGTTTGAAAGTGTTGGATTTGGGCTGTTTATTGCATGTTCTATCGGGTTGAATACCGATGAATAAAACGTGGCTAAAGCATCAGCAGTTTCTGCTGCAGTTGTTGTTGGTCCAGCTGATGTGTTCACGGACGTTACTCCAGGTTTCACCTTAGCTTGATCGTTTACCATGCGATATAGTATTTTGGGGTTTCGCTCCATCATGCTTGATATCACTTCTTGGAAGCACAACTTGTCTTGGATAACAAATTTGTTTACTTTGTTCCGCAGTAAACGGAATGTTTCCCAGGTATCGGATGATGGGTTTTGCCGATGGTGTCGCCAAGCAATGTTTCGTACCGTTAACCACTTACGAGTTCGGCTCCTTAATTTAAATTCAAAGTTTTTTTCTTCACTTCCTGAGGACAAATTCGGATCTCACTTCGATTGAACTTTTGAGATTAGATATTAGCCATATCCAAAAGTCATGTACGTTGCTGGTTTCCGGTTGGCAGTTAAACGTGTTTTTCAGAGCATCACTCAATGCCATAGTGTTGATCCGCCTAACTCTTTTACGGGCATCATTTGTTCTTACAGCTTCAAACAGATAGTCAAACTGGATGACGACGTGATCACTTAGTCCCAGTGTACTTTCGTAAGCAACGTTATCAATGTCATGTTCATTGCTTGTCAGAACGAGATCTAAGAGTGAGGGTAAATCGTTTCCGCGGTATCGGGTATTACATGTAATGTGGTTATAAAGAGGAATATCGTCAAACAACTCACTGAATGCGCGCTCGAGGGAGTGTTCTGGTTAAATGGTGCTGCTCTGCAGATTCGGTAAATTGAAGTCACCCATAATCAAAAATCCACAAGTGTATCTGGAAGTAACCATGCGAATTTTATCCAGTAGGGCCAGATTGTAAGTTTCCTGTGCAGACGGTGGGCGATACACTACTCCCAAAACACAGTCTTCACCGTTAGCTAGTCGGATTGAGCACCAGAGTGTATCCAGCAACACGATGTCTGGATCCGTAATTTCACGGCACAGAAGGTTTTGGCTATAATACAAAGCTACTCCTCCTCCTCTGGTTTCACGGTCATGACGAACAAGTGACATTCCTGGTAATTCAAGTTCACTATTTGTTTGCTGAGTCTGCAGCCACGTTTCCGTTACGGCGATGATGTCTGGTGAACATCTCAAAAAACTGCACGCAGTTCACCGATTTTGTTTCCGAGACATTGTGCGTTGGTGCAGATGCATTTCATAGTTGTTTTTCTTAACAAGGATGGGGTGTGGGGAAGAAGGCTAGTGGAGTGCAGAATATATGTTAGGCAGACTCCTCCAGAGCCGGCAACTGAAGGTTTTTTGCTTGCAGGGATGCTTGATCGTTTTGGGGTTGTACTGTTGGAACACAGTGATTTATCGTATCGGCTGAAATTGTTTCTGACACGTCAACAACTGATTGACTTGGTAGTGTTTCAATTGAACTTAGTGGTGCAACTATCTTTCCAATATGGTGTTTCGATGTACCTAGTCTAATTTCTCGTGGGATTATTCTGCGGCCATTTTTCCAACGAGTTTTGACCGTGTTCAACATATCATTGCGCAAAAACGTTATTTTAAGGGGCTTAGGACCGATGCCCTTATAATTTGTAGATTTGGGGATGCGGAACGTGTCCGTCACAGCTACATCATGCAAACCAAGTATATCACTGAGGAATCTCCATTGTAACTGATGGTGTTTGCGCTGCACCGCTTTATCAGTTGCTTCATCAGCTTCTGGAACTCTCAAAAGGATTATACTTCGATCATCCCTCTTTTTCGTTCGGTTTTGTTGCTGGTCCTTTCGGGCCCTTTCCCACCAGGGCACATCAGCAAAGATCCTTGCAGTGGTCTCTGAACGCTCCTTACGCAGGAGAAAAGCGGATAGTAAGATGTTTCCAAGATCCCTTTCAGAGTGAACCGTGATTCTAAGCAATCTTGGCTGGTCCAGATTTGAAGAAGTAGGTTTACGACTTAGTCGTATCAATGGTAGTGGTTCAACTGGCTCCAAGTCCATGTTGTTGCACAACCTTTTACATTCTTCTTTATCGTGCTTTAGCCTGTCTCCTAGTAAGGTGGCACTCGTTTCCTTTACTTTGGTGCAAATCACACTTAGTCCATGGACTGAATGTACACTGTGTGTTTGGCGCTTTCGCTGGTTGCTGGACGTTTCAACTACCTTAGATCGAATACCTATAGTGTCCAATTTGGGAGTGTTTTGCACGATGACTTTTGGTTTTGAACCTAAGGGTTTTCGCTGATCCTTCGGGTGAGCAGGTGGCTTTGGCTTCGTATCTTTTTGCGAACCAGGGATGTTTTGGGCAGACAGGCCTTTAACAGTCGCATTTGAAAAGGTGGCCTTTTGATGAAAAGGACGCTCCTCAAGACACTCCGGCACAGTTGCAACAGCTGAACATTCGTGTTGAAAGATCGAAGATTTAGCGTTTATCTGACTGGTATTACCGTCAGTAGTTTCCGATTTATTGAAAAACATACTGGCAAACTGAGAATTTTGAGTCTCTACCGATGTCTTCAACGTTTGTATGATAAGCTCTAAGCTCAGCATCCGATCATCCAGGTTGCTTTGCGCAACACTTGTTAGAGCAGTTAAATCTGCGTTTGGTTTAGCTCGACAACTTTTGCACACGTAGCATACACCAGGCATGTTTTCATCCATCAGGATCGATAGCGCATCCGAGGTCAATGATTTGTCGCATTTTGCGTGGCATTTGTGGGAACAGTTTTGACACGTGACAGATTTGACCTAACCACTGACGACTTTCATGCAGACGACGCACGTTTCGCGAACATCAGATTGTTTCATGTTAACGGGGTCAACCAAAAGTACAAATCAGAGCACAAAAATCGATACGGCTGCGGTTGGTTTGTGTGGTATTCGGCGGAGTTGACGGAAAATGACGGGTTGTCGGAAAATTTCGTCACTCGATTTAGCTGCTAATTTGCCAGATTCCCTTTGAGATTTTTGGCGTGAATTTGATATCACGTTGTGTATTTCTCCGAGTAGTTCTCGACAGTCATAAACACCAATGTGTTTCTGCTGTTCGCAGAAACACAAAAGCGATTCCAATAAACGAACAAACTGTAGAAAAATCCACGGTTGACGTACACAAAGAACGACACGTCGCAGATGGATGATTCTTGTATGAATAGATCCGACGTAGCAAGCTTTCAGATAGATATTTAAAAATCAAACCGATCGGATGAAAACCAAGAAAGTTATATCCAAAAATATCGGAGGTCCAAATCAATCCAACCGCACGTCACGTCAAGTATTGTAGGTTCTAGGCTATCAGAATAAATTTCACAACAACTTTTGACACCCGTGTTACGGATGAATGTAGTGAAGATCTGGCTCAAGTGTATTTTCAGAATTGTACTCCGCGACTAGCTTTGAATCTGGATCATCTGAGTGATCGTCATACTTCGAATTTGCAGTTCTACCCATGTCGCATCCATGTGACTGTCATCAAATTGTTATGTCCTACGAATACTCAACACTATTTCAATTTTGTAATGTTTTTCTTAATCGTGCAGCTAGAATTTAATAAATGTTTTGACCGATTTCGAAATAATAATACGGAGAAAGCAAGTTTAGCTTTAATTAACCTTGAAACAGTGGAAAAGTTATACATTATTATTAAAATATGTATGGCATTACAACGGAATCGGTGCATCTTAAAATGAGTTACCATTTAACCCTGCGAACTGTAAATTGTAGCGGCTTGTAGAATCTCTGCAAAATAAGTGTCAGCTTGGTACGTAAGATCTTGTCTAGACCACCGCAGAAAACAGAGCTCGGTTTCCGGGTTTCGTCTAACCACAACCCCGAACACATGAGAACAGTGTATAATAAAGCCTGGCGTATATTGAGTCTTCTGAAAAAGATATTCAGAATTTTAAGTCCCGAAACCTCACCCCGAATAATTAATAGGTATGCACGTCCTGTGATGGAATATTCGATCCAAGCCTGGACACCATGGCTGAGAAAAAATATTGAACTACCTGACAGGATTAATCGTCGTGCGATAAAGTTGGACTCCAGTTAAAGAAATTTTCCTATCAAAGAGCGAGTGGTAAAATTAAATCTACACGATTTTACCCAATGACTGAAAATGAGCGACCTCCTTCTGGCATTCAAAATCTTGCATACTGAAAACAACCTCCTTAAACACTTGCTGCAGCGCAATTGCCTTACTCGAACATTCAAAGTATATAAGCATTATTCATGCTCGATTGGATATTCGTCGAGATTATTTCTCGGTCAGAATTTGTTTCACTTGGAATATTTTGCCTTAAGAAATCACACGCTCGGAATCTGTTGAGATTTTCGATTCCAAATTCGATGAGTTTATGACGAACCATGCGGTATGTGACTGTCCCTATTAATGTGGAGATTTTATATTTTTACTCTATATACGTCGTCATTCTATGGTTATTATTAGGCTTATTGCATTTTCTACCATAAAAATGTCTGAGTTCTGCGTCAACGTTAAATAAGTTTCGTACAACGAACTACGGTGTTCATTTAGATAAGCATTTATAACTGAGCATTTTATTTTGTCGCTCCAAAGCACTATTACTCAACTACTTGATTTTGGTTGTTTGATGTCATCATCCAGAGACAGCGAGGTCAGTTTCAATGAGAGCTGAATCCGTGAGTGGAAAACAAAGTAATTATTGAATGATGCCCTTAAAATTTGGTCCTTCCAAATCACCAGAATATTCAAATTTACTCACGATTAAGCGGTCAAGACGGTCGAGGCGCTTATAAAATACCGATGTTTTGTGGTACTCACATCCCATCCCATACACACCACTACCGGTCTCTGGCTGTCAGGTGGAGACAGTAAGGCTCACTGAACCTAATCTTACTGTCTCCACTTGATGACAACAAACAGCCAGAAACCGGTATTGGTGTATATGGGATGGGGATATGAGCACCACAATACATTGAACAATGTGTGGTTTGAAAGCACGTGGGATGCGTGTAACACAAGTGTATTGAGTGCTTGAACTGAAATGACTCGGCGATTTTCTAAATGAACACTGTGATTTGTTGTGCGAATCCTATTCCACATTTCCTTCAAGCTCTAAGTGTGCATCCCACTTAACCACACTATCAAAGTCCACAAAACCTTAGCATACGGACGAAAAATAGCCACTAGCCGGTGCTGGATTGTAGGTGAGAAACGCGACGTATTGCCGAGTAGCAACTTGAACGCTTGAATTGGACTCGTTTTTTTACTTTTACGGTTCTTGTGTGAACGCTTTGCAACGCTTGCTTCAAAGTTTATCATTTCCACTTTTGAAAGGCTCAGTGAACCTAAGCTTACTTTCGATTGGAATATGTTTGGGACCGATCGTGTATTCATAATGCAAAGGAATTTGTGTGCAATCGGTTACAGTAGTTTTTGGGTAACGTTTCATTTCTGACACAGAAGCTTCGTCAGACCAAGGGTGATAGTCAGGACAGGGAACATGATTAAGTAGCAGTCAACCCACCACCACTTAATTGACCTTACCCGCTAAAACAAGCCTATAGTCGGACTACAGTGTGTACGTTCGTGGGGATGGAATGTACTTTTAGTATGTGGGCCGCCTGTGTCAACTGACCTCTGACCGTTGTTAACTTTTAATCCGAATTGTACGTGGAATTAACACTGTGTGCAAAATTGGCCACTGATCCTGGTACCATTCCCGAGGACGTGGACAAATGTAGTCGTATATAGCTTTTAGCGGTAACGTCAAACCCACTAAGTGGTGGTGGGGTTGACTGCAGCTCGATCATTTTCCCTGTCCCTGGATATCACCTTGGTCCGACGAAGCTTCTGTGTCAGAAGTGAACGTTACCCAAAAACTACTCTAGCCGATTGCACACAAATTCCTTTGCACTAAGCTTACTTTCTTCACCTGATAACTTAAAGCAGTCAGAAATCGGTTCTGGTGTGTAACTTCGGGGAATGTCGTCAACAAATTACATTGCCCTTTATAATCGTCTTGAACGCAATTGACCACCAACCACTTTCCTCATGCTGTTGGCAAGATAAACTCACAAATCGATGCCATGCAATGACTGTCTGCAGCAGAACATTGAACGTACATCACAGCATGTGAGACTTGACAACGTTTCCTTCGCATGCTGTTTTTACGGACGGATAGATGGAAAATAACAACATGTTTTTCCACAGTATGTCGACAGTCTGCCAATCAGCACTTAATGATGGTCCACAAATTCTCGAGTGATTATGGAATGCAGGTAGCTCAGATACGCGAATGCAATGTTCAATGTCACCATCAGAGAAACTTATTTGAGACAAGTTGATCAGCACTTGAAGGCACTGTGTAAAACATCGTCCGCAAGCAACGAAGTCCGGTCAAATAATTGTTACATATTTCCTATACATTTCTATTCAATTTTGCCACGATGCCATGCCTCTGTCTATTGCATCCCATAACACTAAATTCATTTTATATAAATAAACCTTGAGTAGTCAACTCACTGCGCTTTTGATTTGCATTCCCGTTTGACAAATCCCCGGTATATTCGCAGTAGATGATATACACCACATTGCCTTCCATCCAAATCCCTGTTTTCTCGGTAAATTGGGAATCGGTGAACACGTTTGAGGCATTGAACATGGAACGGAGGGGTTTCTGTTCGACCATCATTCTATCAGCCACGCGACGATACACTTTCATTCGATTCAGTTTCGGACACCCGTCATGTTCATCCCGGAGTTTTGGCAAGACCACCGTCCCCGTACCTTCCAGTAAAAGAGTCTTGTCCTCGGTTGTTGCATGCCCAAGTGTGACAAACGAATGTAACGCGTGCGGTGGATATTCGGTCTGCGAATTCACTGTACAGCAGAGCACTGTGTTCATGTAAATCGACGATCCTATTGTTTGACTTACTGGAAAATAGATTGGATTTTGTAAATAGGCAAAGATAGAATAATATCCGAATCAAGTAACCACTCTATAAAAAGGAGAATTCGTAATGCGAGTGCTTGCGATGAATGTAACAATAGAATATGGCCAGGTTGATGTAAGGCTTCATAGAACTATTCACCTTCATGCTTGTGAGTTGCGCTAGATTATGTGTGACATCAAATTGGTGGAACGATGAGAATACCTATGGTAAATGTGAGGTTATGTAACGTGATAAAGTGGGCAAAATATGTGTTAGCTTCTGAACATAATGTACCTACTGATGAAGGCAAAAAGCATGACATCGCTTTTGGCGTGTGTATGTATATGTGTGTGATGAACATGCATGCTAGTATAGATGTTTGCGATTGTTCGTAATAAAATCATACGCCATGCTGATGCAATTTGAGCCAGTTCTCAGGTACAATTTCACTTGCAGATGTGATAATGTAGCGAAAAATAAAATTCCTTACTTGCATGCATTTCCATCACACAAGACCTACGACGGTTTCGTGGTGTTTACACTCATCAGCGCCGCCTGCGGTGGCTTGGTCATGTCTATAGAATGAAAAATGGTCGTATTCCGAAAGATCTACTATACGGTGAGTTGCAATTAGGAAGTCGACCATTGGGCAGACCGCACTTGCGGTACAAAGATGTTTGCAAAAGAGATATGAAAGCTCTTGACATTGACACCGCAAGCTGGGAAGAACTTGTTCTTGACCGCTCACTTTGAAGGCATTGTGTAAAGCGTCGTCTGCAAGCCGGGGAGGAGCAAATACAGCTCTTGGCTGCCGAACGCAGATCACGCCGCCGGCATGCAATTGATGCAATACAACAGAGTTCTGACTATGGTTGCAAGCGCTGCGGGAGAGATTGTTCCTCCCGAATCGGACTGTTTAGTCATACAAAAAGCTGCAAAACATGAAATTCGTGCGACGTGATGTACATCCATGGTCGACATCGACCGACGGAGGCCAACAACAACACTCATCAAGTAAGAGCAGTACGATCAGTTACCGCATGTGCTTGAAACAGTGAACTGTAAACAATTGTTTAAAGGTATGTGGGCCAGTGTGTTCGATTTTAGTGTTGCCGTGTCAAGTTGACCCATACATTTCCATGCATCCATTTAATCTCACCGGAAGCCAGTGACCGATTAGAAGTTGCTTAAAAACGTTGTCTCTTTCGGCTAACTTGAACGCTCTGAAAACTACTGTACATATAGACAACACGATGACTCAGAAAGTCCTACGGCGAAAGTGCAAGGCCAGTACGAAAGGTCTAAACGTGAAAGCACACACCGGGACCTGACATGCGCGTTTGTATAAAATACATGCTAGCTGCAATAGGACTCTAACGAAAAAAGTGAGGAGTTTAATCAAAGGTGATTCGCAGGAGTTTGCTACGCCTGCTCTAAATGCAGAAATGGTTGCCAATTCGTTTGATCAATGTCAAGTGCCATCATATTGTAACGAGTGGGGTTTGGAGAGAGAATCCGAAATGGATTGTGTCAGGTCATCTCAGGCCAACACGGGGGTGGCACACATTTCGGTGCAAGATTAACCACGTTACCCCCCGCGTTGCATGCACGCACATCAATTGTGTCTCGATTCATCCCTGAGGTCTACCTGACGCCAACGCTAATCACGTTCACCAATGATTCCCACAACACTAGTGAAAAGCCGATTGGTCAAAGGCGTTTATTACGCACAAGACAAATAACGAAACACACGCAAACCAACAGTCACAGAGAGGATCATCATCCGTGTCTGTCCCGATTGTCACTACGATCTGATTTGTCAGTCGATTTCGTGCCAACCGCAGGGCTCGTTTGACCGACATTGACGAATTGTATATCGTTCGATTGCGGATGACGTTGTCCATCTTCTAATACATTTGAAGATGTTGCTCGAACCGTTCGAATTGAATCAATCCGAAACTCGAAATATTACGAGTTCGCAAATGTCGTCGTCGATCTTTTCGGCGTTCTTGCTCTTGTGTTGCGTCGGAGGGTATAGTTCTGCATATCATTCGAAAGCTGGTGATTTGCCATCAGCGCGAATGCACTTTGCACCTTTACAATATCTTTTTGCAAACGATTTTTTCCCGCAAATGCTGTTTACTTAAAGGTCGAAATCGTAATTTGCGTTCGTATACATGACCTAGCAAGCGTAGGTGGCATGTATACCAACGCAACACTGCCATACCAACAAACTAATCGAACTCTACGGGATTCGTGATGAAACGGTCCCGGATAACTTGGTTCGAATGTTTATATGACGACGATGGAGGAGCACTCTATTCCAAATATTAATTTAACTGAACAATTACGAATAAGGAGGTTCTTTACAAAATGTTTTCATTTGTTGGCGTTATTGCTAAACCGCAAGGATGTGCAAAAATGCGAGAACGACTCTCGTCGTTCGGGGAATGTGAGAAACACATCACTTTTACTCTTATTGTCATTCAACAAATAATTGACCTTGTATCAAAAAATTCAATATCGTAGGAAATTGGAAATATATGCTAAACAGCAAACTACCTCGGGCACCGTCCTTGACATGACTTTACCAGTAGCCAATATGATCTTATTGGTCAAATGAATACATGCCAACCGGGTTCATTCAAGCCCTCACAAAGTTTGGCTCATTTGACTGACCTTGACGAAATGCATTTTTTTCAACAGAGGCTGACATTTGTCCTATTTTATTGTTTTTCAAGGTCGTGCTGTTCGAACCGTTCTCGGACTGCCTGTTCTGGTGTTGCGCCGTTCGTTCGTGATAAGTATTCATCGCGAATCCTGTTCACACACACACACACGCACAATCGTGTACAGATGATTGTGCGTGTACATTGTGACCTATGCCATTAGGACAGTACTTGCAAGTTCTAGCTTGTATCAAGATTTGACTGGATTTAAATAGAGTATTAAATAAGAAACCACTATTCGATAACCAAAACAAGGTGTTACTCAATTCCCCTGCGCTTACATACCACTACCGGTTTCTGGCTTTTAGCGTTCATCGGGTGAAGATGGTGAGATTAGTTTCGGTGAGCCTTGAACAGTGGATAAACGGTAAACAAGGTTATACTTGAATGACACTGTTGCATAGGGTTCGTACAACGAACCCTGATGCTCAAACACAGAATCACATAGTGATTCGTGGTCAAGCACTCATGAAGCTTATGGATGATCAAAGTCCTATGTTGCTCACATCCCCTGCCGTTACACACCACTACCGGTTTCTGTCTATTTACCGTCATCAGGTGGATACAGTGAGATTATGTTCAGTGAAACTTGAAACAGTGGATAAACGGTAAACAAGGTTATACTTGAATGACACTATTGCATAGGGTTCGTACAACGAACCACGATGTTCAAACACAGAATCACATAGTTATTCGTGGTCAAGCACTCAAGGCGCTTATGGATGACCAAAGTGATGTGTTGATCACATCCCCATAAATTACACTCCACTCCCCGTTTCCGGCTGTTTCTGGTAGCACCAATCTGTTCAATCACGTGCACACATGAATGATGTTAAATCCATATATTTTGAAACAAAATTCCAGCTTTGGATAAAGATATACCGTTTTGAGGTTTGCTAATATCATGTGGCCTTATCATTCGACTGTACAGAATGAATCCCGGCTGTTTCGTGAGTGAAAACATTATAAACTTTTCACTATTTCTTATATTCCACGAACCAGCCGGAGTCATAACTACACAGTACTTATTCCCGACTCGAGGCTGAACTGTCGAAGGTAATTTTATTCTGTACGTGTATGTTTTACTTGGAACTCCCTACCCCATAGCGTTGCACATTCACCCAACTTGGATATATTCAAATCGAAATTGGACAAATTCATGTCGACCAATCCAAACATTGAAACAATATATTTTGCATCATAAAGCTTTGAACCAATGCATCGAAGTAAACTATACATATTTACCCTATCAAACCGGTTGAAAACAATTTCTGCTCTATGTATGTTTACGTGATTCCTGAACTAATCAGTAGGCAAACAAACCCCGTTTTACTACCTATGTTATTGTAATTCGCATATTATTCTATGGTTTTTGTAAAGCTATGTGCTTTTTAGACCATTACATTGAATTGAATACTGCATGGATGTCACTGTATGCAAAATTTCGGTAAGCAGTCTTCGAAGAGATGTCGGCGAAAGTAATTAGCCTTATATGGAAACATTGTTTTTTATTCCACTGGCCCCATAGACCTAATTCATGACTATACATGTCAAATAATCCTGGACTGCGTAACCGAAGTTTGGGCACAATGTTCAGAAAAGGATGTCGCTACTCGTATGAGAATTTGTCATACAATAACAAACCAGGTTGAAATCCATGCTGTATGCACACGTTGAATTCTACGAAAGAATTGCTTATATGCTACACAGTCGTCTGAGTAAAATAGGAAACGCAAAAACTCTTCAACTCACTTTCATCAGGACAACTTCCAAACGCGAAGAAGCAAAAGTTTTTCTCGCCAGACGCCGCCGATGGAATGCCAGATGACGGCAATTCAAGGAAACACACATCATCTTTGTCGGACGTTCGAGCTGTCCACCGTGGACGTTTGAAAATCAGCCATTTGTCTTGCACTGTGTCAATAGATAACAAAGGGAACTCACATAACCTCAGACTAAAATGAATAATTTCATATTTTTAGCAGAACTATCAATAAATGACTGGAATAACATTGATCCTCTTAAACACTAACAAGTGTGAAGAGACAAGATTTTAATTGTTTTTTCAACGAATTCAAAATGCTTTCTCAACACACCATATTCTGTGCATCTGAGGTTGCTTCGTGATGTTTAATGTTTTACACAAAAGAAAACCTACGACAAAACCCAATCCGAAAATCTTCTGAGGGATTCTAGTGACAGTAAGCGTAGACATGCAGAATATTGAGATCCGATTTAGCGTTTTCTGCATAATTGAGATATTCGATGAGTTTATATTCTAAAGATGCGTATACCCTGTGCTAAAAGTCCAAGCACGGAGGAGTTGAGTTAATAGTGTGAATGTGCAAAGTGCATTTGCGATGGGTGTTAACCACAAGCTTTTGGGTGATATGAAGTACACCACCTTCCGGCATAACACATGAGTAGAAAGCACGTAAAAGTACAACGACGGTAATCGCGAAAGAGCTGAATTAGAACGGTTCAGACAAGCGGATCCTCGTGAGCACGAGAAGATGGACAACGTCAGCCGATGTCGAACAATATTCAAGTCGTAAAGGTCAGCCACGCGAACCATGCGTGGCGAGGGTTTGGAGCTTAACGACAGGCAGAATCGTGGCGTAATCTATAATTGCATCTGAAACGCGGGGGTAAATATGTGCTAAGCGAGGGTGGTGATGTGCTTATTGTTAGATCGAGGACAGCGAAGCCAGTGCAAACAGCGTAATAGACCCTAGAAGAGGAATTTCGATTTATCCTCCTTCGATTGGACGTGATGACATCCAGACACTCACGCTTCTTACAGTAAGTTTGATCGAATATCCAGCATTCTTTGCTTCAGCACAATTGCGTTGAATTTACCTACGTGTGAAACCATTGAACCGAAATCGGAAGGCTGCTTAGCGGTAAGGTTAAAACAGAGGTGATGGGTTGACTGCTACTTAGACATGATCCCTGTCCTGACTATCACCCTTGATCTGACGAAGATTCCGAGTCAGAAGTGAAACGCTGTCCATAAACTGCTCTGGTCGATTTCACTCACATCTCATTACATCTAAAAGGTCACATTTAAAAGGAAAGCCAGCAGAAGCACTCAGTGCGTTGTGGTTATCTTACACATAACTCTTTCGAACCGAGTAGTATCAAAATACGCAATATTAAAGATACAAAATGTAATATTCACATGATACAAATGCAAGGAATGAAGCAAAGTAATTCTAGCCAGTATGTTGGCGACAACTATTTGTTTAAATAATGTAGAAATGTTTGAATTTAGCGTCTCTGTTGGGAAGCACTTCCGAAAAAAGACATACACCAAGTAGAACTACCTGTAGCAGTTTCGCTTGGAATGTTAAATATCAATAATATTAGTGTGATGTATTGGTGTGCGAATCAAAATCGCTTTTCACTGAATGTGAAACAGTATTTGTAATTAACAACACGGTTGTCTGGAATTCAAGATTACAGGAGGGTAAAAATGTCTTACTCATACTATTCTTTCTTAGAGCGTTCGATATACATCAAACACTGACACGGAAAAGTGAATACAATATATCATTCGTTATTTGACTGATCGGTATAGACTTAAACATTTGAAGAAAGATTGGCTCGGTGTATCTTGGCGGAGGTTTTGGTTTAAAGGCTTAGCTCGTGACTAATAAAGCAGCCCGAAGCTTAGATTGGATGCAAATTGGACACTGCTTTTAAAAACCAATAACAACCCGGTTCACTAATCAGTTTTAACTTATAAAAACCTTCTAAATCCTTATCTACACCGTTATTAATTAATAGCATTCTGGAAATGATCGATTTATGTGTGATAAAAGCTGTACTTAATCTCGTGTAATCAATATTCGCAATTCCCTGCCGTTGAGCATTTTGTCTTTCGTTCATTGTTGGACACGGATTTTTGGAATCAATTTGGTTGAGAATCTTTTCGAGGAAACTGCAAATAAGCATGTTAGAATGAGGATAGTCCCGATTAAAAGGGAGCACTGCACGACCAAGACGTTGAAGGTGTGAAACTTTAGAGGCGTATAATGCAAGAACAACATGTTTTAGATAGGGCACTCGGATTATACGCAGAATAGCACCCGCTTTCGTGAGTTACGAAAAAGAAAGACCTGGATATCTAGATTAGTAATAACTAGTATAAAATATATATATATACTCAGAAGTAGGTTCGATGGATTCACAAAACAGGTAATACCATGGATAATTAACTCCTACATTTGTCCAACAATGGAGTATGCTGATCATGCATGGTCCCTATGGTTAAAGAAGTACATGGCTTTGCTGCAACGTGTATATAAAACTTGTGACCTGACTACATAAAAGGGCATACGAGGAGAGGATTTCAACTGTAAACCTAAATGACTTTCGTACCGCCGTGTCCGGGGTGATTTGTTCCTGCTGTACAAAATTCTGCATACAGTGAATCACCCACTTGAACGTCTGTTCAATTGGCAAGAAGCACGTGGTCGCAGATCTCATTGCTACAGTTAACCATTCGACAATCTAGAACGAATTGTCTAAAGTTCTTCTTTGCTGTCTGGGTTTTGTTTTATAGCAAACTGTCTGACCACACGCATCATTTTTGCATCAAGACTGAACACAATCACGGCTGAACTTGACAAGTATATGTTGACCAAACCGACGTTGCACCTCAGTAGGTAAAGCTGACTTTCCAAACTGACAAAAATTGCTGGTTCTTTTATGCAGACCAGAAATGTTTCTTCTATAGTTACTGGAAAAACTCTGCTTTTTAGAGCATTATGACCTTGCATTACCTTAAACTACCTTGAATTTCCCTTTGGAATTGGGGTTGCATGACGGCAGATGCATTGTCCTCCGGAAGTAGATCGATGATTAAGTGATGACGTCGAATCGAGTGTCCTGGAGGTGTACATCAACGTCATAGACGATAAGGCCATCGCGTGATTGACTTTAAGTCACTTGTCATAATGATCCTCTTGCACTACGACTCGCGAACAAAATTCAGTTTATTTGAGATCGATAGCAAGTGTAGAACGACAAGTTGATGATTCCGGATGGAGTCAAAATACAAACGGTTAGTCTCAGGTAAAATTTGGGTTTCCTGAATAATCGAATATTCAAGGAAGTACGGTTTATGTACCAGAGCGAGGGACTCGAAAAGACTTACTCATAGTCAACAGCAGAGTTGTCAAGTCGGCGAAGCGGTTCCAATGGGGTTTCTCTCCTAACAAACATGAAATACACTGATATAATATGCTTATTAAGGTTTCAATGGAGTAAAGATGTTCATTTGCATGCATTTCCACCAGACACACACCACGACCTGATTAGTGCAAAAAGCACTAATCAGGTATGATTAGGATCAGTAAGCCGTGTAAAAGTAAAGGAATTGTAGAAAAGTTGGTATTCTAAGCAACTGTTGGATAAAGTTGTTTTTAATGGATTTTCAAATATATTACTAGAATGATATTTACAATCGAACCGGTCAGACACTACACTTCGACTCAGCCATCCCACAACTGATAAAAATGTAACTGCAAAAATTAGTATCTGCCCCGTGAGTGATATCATACCCCTTTTAACGTTTCTTCTTAATTGAACCATAAATTAGCATCGGCCCCACAGGCCAAATTTGCCCGACAATTATTGCGAAAAATATCATACATCCATAAGACCTGGAAGAACATTTTAAGAGGATTGTCAGTGTATTTTTCGCTTCCAGCGTATAATACCCAACTATCTGAGTTAACCGTTTGAAATTTTGTCTCATATTAAATAGATCATTCAAATCCGTAAACCGGAATCCCATATCACACTGGTCGCCTTTAAGACCATCTTTCCGGACAGAGTTTAGGAAAGTAAGATGCCTCTGATTTACATACGTAATGAAAATTATCAATGATATTATTGAACAGATATAGGCTCATGATTGGAATATCCATTTTGCTAGCTCTTCCCTTACAAACATCACATCCGGATTTGTACATTTGCGCTTAGAGAGTAGAGAGAGAGAGAGTACAACCGGCATCTGCATGATTTCTCATTCACCGAGTCGTTGAAAGTAATCTGAAAGCACATCCAATGGCTTCAGCATAGTTGGACTTTCATGCCATTCTTAAATCGGTGTAGTATTTGAAGTTTAACAGGCAGGTCAGAAACACACGAACAGTTTCGTGGTTGTGTGCCACTCATCAGTTATGTAAATCCCTGACCTAACATTCGAAACTGATTCTGACTATGTAGTAATCACAATGTTTCGTCAAAGTAGAGGATAATGGAAAAATATGCATGCAATTTAGCAGCATCGATGACTGTTTTCTACTAAAAAGCGACCTGAAAATACTGCATGACTAGTTGTGCGAAAACAAACTGCCATTGAATATGCAAAAGTCGGAAATCATGTAGGCCGCCTGCAATCCCGTTTTATCGTTCCCACATAAGCTTGGAGCTGAAAGACTAGATTACAGAGCCAAAGAAAGTACCATGGTATCTTGTTTCGTGTTATTTTGAGAAATGTTCCACAATGCCAAGCAGTTTACAATGTCGCCTTTCGTTTGAAATGTATTTTACGTCGAATCTTTAGACAATTTACACACAGTCGTTTCCTGTTATGCTAAATATGTATCTACAAGCGGTTTTTGATTATATTGTTCAAGTCTACATACATCATGGATCCGAGAGCTATTTTGATTCTAAAACTTCGAGTGTCATATCTGGTCGACCGTTTCTACATAAGCCTTAAGTTTAACGTCACAGACGACTGGGTCTCTGGACGCTTTCATCAAAGAGAATGCGAGACGATTTTATTATTCCGTGTAAATTAATTTTACGACTGTTTCCCAATCTCTGAATAACTTATTCAAACTTCCAATTTCGAGCAACATCGGAGATCGTAGATTAGATTTTGAAATACCACACATCTAACGAAGTCATAAATGTTCAAGATTCTTCCACTGAATCAATCTTATCAGCTCAGACAACCAAAACCGGGTGTGATTCGCTCAATACCTTCTCCTCTCAGAAGCAATCTACATTTTGGTATATGAACATTTTGTTTCATATGGAACAAGCCTATTTATCAGTATTTTTGATGTCTACTATTGTCTAGCATGTTTCAACTTTGCCAAGGCTCACTGAATCTACACTAACTGTCTCCGTCTGATAACGGCAAATATCCAGAATCCAGTTGTGGTTTGTAATTGCGGGGATATGAAGACAAAAACCCGGCCATTTTCCACGTTAATAAGAAGACAACGGTACATCGAAGCAAAGTATTTGTAACTGAAGATCAATATAGATCCTCATTCTCTTGCATATTCATCAAACACACTCCACGACCGATTTCCTTATGTTTGGACTCATCAGGTAGGTAAGGTACGGTCAGCACATGTGTGCATTGAAACAGTAGATAATTGATAAACAAATTGCACTTCAATAAATGTGCCAAATCCACAGTGCGAAAACGGTTATCACTCACTCTTCCGGGGTATGGTGGCACATATTTTCGGAATCGATAGTGAATAGTTCCTGGAATCGTCTTGGTTATGCATCATTCCGGTAACTCGAGGCCAAACCAGTAGTGTGCGTGGATTTTCTGCAAACGAAAATAAAGTTAATGTATTGTGGTGCTCACATCCCCATCCCTTAAAAATCAAGTTAATTTATTAGCTACTATTTTATAAGGCTGGCATGACCAATCAATCAGATGAACCAACACACTGGCAGTTAGGATTAAACCCATGGGCATGGATTCAAGGATTTATGGTTAAAAAGTTAAAACTTTACAACACCACAGGATTATGTTATTAATGAAAACGTGAAAAAATAGGAGTATAAAACTTATAGAGTAAGGTACACGAATGATGTTCCTTTGCATGTATAAGTCCGATTTCGATTTAAACATCGCCAGGCAAGGAGACTGCACCACATGTTGAGGTAGGGAATTCCAAAGAAATATAGCACGTACGTCGAAAAAATGGCGCCAACAATCAATTCAGAAACTTGAGACTTAAAGGGATAAGTTATGTCCGCGTGTCACTTTCTCATCACACATATCAAGCAAGTGTTTTAGTGGATCTCCTTCGGTAGACACAATTCTATAGGTCAGAATAATGTTGCGTAGTGTTCTACTTTGGGTAAAGTCAAATAGACCCATATATTGATTGTCATATCATTCACGGCCGCCCAATTTGACACGTTGACCAAATCCCTTTGCAGTTTCTCACAGTCATCTGCAGAACTGATTCGCGCCCAAATTTTCATATCATACGCGAACAGGACCATTTTGGATGATATAATGGGTGGTAAATCGTTTATGTATAACAAAAATAGGAGCATCCTATCACGGATCCATGTTGGACTCCGCTGGTGGTTTTGAACTTTTGGGATAGTACTCAGTTTACTCTAACTCACGCGTGGTGATCTGACAGGTAGTCGCGCAACTATGAGATGAGTGGGCATCACTTCTATGTTTCGAGGCATGCGGATCCTGACCTTGATGACCTTATCTGTTGAGTGCAAACAGCACAACACGGGTCCTGGCCTGTGTGGATGAATTAACCCTAGCTGAACACGTGCCTGAGACAGGCCATAGCGTGGATCTTGATTTCGTAGAAGTGATAAGGCGGGTAAAAGTTTACATGGAACGACTTCACGCTAAGGCGGTTGTGATAAGAAGAAGAATGGTAAGAATGCAGTTAGCAAGGTGTATATCTCCAGAATCTGGGGTCCGATTATACAGCGGATAAACATTAATGTGCGTGACCCCTAATGTGCGCACGGAATATTTGGGGGGTTCTCTATTTAAACGTCCCTCTGCATTATAAATACTTACAACCATGCAACCATTGAGTACATGATCTAAGTTCGGGCACCGTGGTTGCGTAAAAACTATGAATTGCTAGAGATAATTTACCACCGGGAGACGAATCTAGTTGATGGGATGCAGCACCTACCATACCAAGAGCGAATGGCCATGCTGGGATTGACCGATTTTACACAAAGGCGAGTAAGGAGTGACATGATCCTAGCATATAATATACTGCGTATGGAAAATCATCCTCTCTGTGAATTGATAGAAGCCAGTTCCCCAAAGAATACACGGAGGCATTCAAGTTGTCTCGTTATACTGCACTCAAGACTCGATTGCAGACGTCATTTTTTTATCTGTGCGTGTTTGCCTTCTGTGAAATTTACTACCACAAGATATTGTGAAAGCAACCGCGATCCGTGTTTATAAATGAAACCTGGATGCTTATATCAAAGAGCACTCCACCATCGGCACTGTTTATTGACCATATATGAACCCACACAAAGCAATCATCTCAATGAAATTTTGGTTACATCCGCTGTATTTTTTATAAATTTCATTCAATGCTACATTCGTTGCAATTGTTTTTCACCATTAAATCTTGATTTTTGATTCTTGTCTATCTTAACAAAACTCAGCACCCAACATAACATGTGCAGTGTTAGGCCTGCTTAGGATCGGTCAGGTGAATGTAGTTTAAACCTGATCTGTTTGTACTGACACCAATGGCCTGATGAAGCTTCTGTGTCAGGAGCGAAATTTTACCAATAAACTGCTTTAACCGATACATTACAAACATTCCCAGATCGGTGACAAACATTTTTCACTACAGGTTTAACTCCCTCTACATGGATGTGGGCACATGTGATTAAATAGTTTGGTCGTGACATCGTTATCCATCAGTAACCTACAAGCTCATACCTTGGGTACCAACACCAGTTTGGAAACAAACGGCTATATCCCATCACTTTGTCCTGTGGGTACAATCCTGATTATGGTTGATGGGTGAATGGTCAATCGAGGCAAACCCCATTTTTTGTCTTAATATCAATTAATTTGTTCACACAAGTGTTGAGGACACTCAATACAAGAAGTCGAAGCAAGATAGATTTCCTGCAAAGCAACATTTAGGGCGTTTTATAGACTTTTTAATGAGGGGATACGGGGAGGCAATGGGGAAGAAGTCAGTCAAAATCAGAGTAAATCTTTGGGCTTATTAGTAATAATGAATTTCGCGTTTAAACGCTAAAAGTAATGCGTATGTCAGATATACCCCCGTCGTTAATGTAATGTATACCCTGATATTTTTTAATCAAGTAACGTTAAAGACATTGATGAGAACAGCTCGCTGTATCGTTTGACATGAGTAAAGTGAGGATTTTATAATTTCTGATAGGTTGGTAAGTAGAATCTACTGATAGTTCAATTTTGTGATAGAGTTGAGTTAATGGTCTGAGGAAATTAATGTTGCCAATAGCAAAGATTTTCTAACGCTCAAATTCGTAAAACCCAAACAGATAATCCACTTATTTTATCCCAAGGTTGTACTTTTGTTCGACACAGTCCACGATTGAAAGAGTTTCTTCAATAAACTTCATTTCCATGGTAACTATAAATGATTCTAATCTCTCATATTTCATAATGACCAATGTATATTTCACAGAGCGATTTCGCACATTTGGTTTTAAAGCATTGTTTTTGTCAGACATCTGTTCGAAATGCTTCATGCACCAAATCTCCAATACTAAGACTGTAGATGAACCAATCAATAAACCGTCGTTCTTTCGAATACCCGACCACTAAACCAAAATGTTATAGATTTCGTTAAGCTGAAATAATACCTTATCGCACGACCAATATTGCGCAATTTGTCAAGGTCACTAAAGAGTTGTACTCCATACCAACAAATTGCTTTGGACGGTATGACTTACATTTGTTAACCAGTTTCGACGTCACTGGTAAAATTCTACTGCGAAAGGGTTACGTAACTTAGGTGAACGGAATTCAAGGCTTGTTTTTGATACATATGTTGCATTTTCAACATCACGTACGACACCTTGTTATGTATCATTGGAAGCCTTTAAACCTTGATGTATAAATAAACTAATACTTTATAATAGGTAATAAAAATTCACAAGAGTACAAATAGAAACTCCACCTTCGTGTGAATTATAAAATGATCGATATCTTACTTCCTTTCGGGTAGTACACACAATGACTGGATTCCGCATCCACATGAAAGCCTTGTATAGCTTGGCACGGTGCGTTGACCGCAGGAAGTTTGAACGGGGCATCCAAATTCATTGGAAGTTGAATATCCCCAATCGATTCTTCCGTACGACAACATAATTGCTCGGACGCGGTGGTGAGCAAACCAGCAGTGATCATCTTGTTGTGCGAACTGAAACCTTATCATAAAAATCATATTTCATGTTACACGAAACCAGGGTTTCGCATCATCTCAAATACAAAATTTGATGATTTCTGAATGACTGCAGGTATTCGGTTATAAAAAGAAGCCATTTACTTGAGAAAGAGGGTAAGGGACTACTGTTTTTTGTATTAGTCTTGGTAGATACGTAGAATAATGTGTGTTGTGAATGTATGGCTTTGTAAGGATGCCTCAGAGCAAGCTTGACTGTTTGTTACCTCAAGCTCATTGAGGTTACGTAGTAGGCCGCAGAGTATTCGTTGCAAATCAAGGTTTCTGTTCTGACACGGAGGAAGGGTGTTAGAACAAAAATGGCCTTATGGCATTGTAGCATCCTGCCCACCTACTATGATGTCTTTTGTTATCGGCTCGGGATGTCAATTTACGTAGACATTGTGCGTGCCACTTAACAATTTCGGTTAACACATTACTGTAACACGGATGAACATAGTCAAGAGTTCATTACTCAGATAACATAATTCAGACAATTTTATTGGTATAACAAGCATACACCCAAGTAAAAACCACAGGATGACTCGGTATATGGAGCATAACACATAAACTTCCAAGATTTAATGGTGGCAGACAGTCCATGGCTAGTCACGTATTCATCAACCATAGGAGCGAAAAATACAACTGATTCAGGTTGGAAAATTTCCTTTCACCTTCCAATATCTATTTGTAATATTTCATGTGAATTGTGAAATCCAAACACTCCTATTTTTTCTTGTTTCCTACTGCACTTTTGTTTTACTCTTTCTTTTTGTGTAATTGACTCTATTTTGACCGCGCTATTTTGGTTTGGACTCGTGTGCGTAACGTGATACGTGCTCGATACTGTTTTTGATATTGACCCGGATCTAACCCGGTTAACCCAATAATTGAGGTATGTTTTTCCGTTATTTTGATTGCCTCAATATAGTACCGCTTTTGTTGACAAATCTTCGTTGGTTCTGAAATACCTGGGATTTTGCGCGTAACTCCATATTGGGGAATTCCTTGATTCTCAATAAGAATCAACAGTACTCAATTAATACTACAAAGTGCTCAATTAATTCGGAGTGTTCATCCGTCTTCGTAAATTTCGATTCGACATTTTGAATGCATTCGTCAAGAAATCGTATAGTAGCTGAAATGTTCAATAAAGGTTTTACCAAGTCGCTGGAGAACGAAGACAATTTCGCTAATGATTCTCCTTACAGTTCATTTTCTCCATCTTTGCAAACATACGGACACCGTTTCGCTGAACCAGCAGAAGCAAGACTCGACGAAATGGAAAGAAAACGAAAAGCAAGAGAGCGAAGAAAATTAGAGCAGGAAATTGCTATCGATGAAATTGAAATTGAGATAAAGGAGAGAAAAATTAGAAAACTTTATTTAGAAAGAATGCTGAGTCTTCTTAACGATGACGAAAATTATTTCGAAAATATTGTCGCCACCGAGGTTCGAACCCGGGACCTCACTCCCCCCAGCGAAGCACATAACCACTGCACCACGACCACATTGACCTGTCGTCCAATCCCAAATATCCAAAGGCTAGACTGCAATAGCTCTGGTGAACCAGAAATTTCGGGTGATGTGTTTGATCGAAAGGCACCCGTTGCAGCGTTGTCCACGGAAGCGACGCCCCTGATAGCCAAAGGCTCTTCGTTAACTGGTGCCGCTGGATCGAAGCGTGCTGCCACGTCCAGTTCGGGCTCTGATTCGAGTGACGATGATGTTCCAGTGGTTGCTGCAGGAAATGCAAAGGTTGCAGCGTTGTCCGCGAAAGCAACGCCCCCGTTAGCCAAGGACTCTCCGTTAACTGGTGCCGCTGGATCGAAGCGTGCTGCCGCGTCGAGTTCGGACTCTGATTCGAGTGACGATGATGTTGCTGTTTCCTGTGTGAAAGCAATGTGTTCAGCATCGCCGGCGAATTCGAAGAAAGCGGGTCTCCTGTCTCCGGTTGTTGTCGGTACCAAGCGTCTATCTTCTTATGGTCCTGATTCAACTAACAGCATTACAGGAGTGGTTTTGCTGTCGGTGACTATGTTCTCTGCCAGAACGAGAATGCATCGCGCGGTTCGTGGAAAAGGGCTATCATATCGGAAGCAGACGGACATTTGCGTAAAGTATTGCATCGCACTGCAGATGGAAAGCCTAAACGAGATATACGCCGAGTATGGTTTTTGGAAGGTGATAATAGTTAGAAAGCCAAGGTGGCTTTGGGGGGCGGTGTTGGATCCTTTCACCTTCCAATATCTATTTGTAATATTTCATGTGAATTGTGAAATCCAAACACTCCTATTTTTTCTTGTTTCCTACTGCACTTTTGTTTTACTCTTTCTTTTTGTGTAATTGACTCCATTTTGACCGCGCTATTTTTGGTTTGGACTCGTGTGCGTAACGTGATACGTGCTCGATACTGTTTTTGATATTGACCCGGATCTAACCCGGTTAACCCAATAATTGAGGTATGTTTTTCCGTTATTTTGATTGCCTCAATATAGTACCGCTTTTGTTGACAAATCTTCGTTGGTTCTGAAATACCTGGGATTTTGCGCGTAACTCCATATTGGGGAATTCCTTGATTCTCAATAAGAATCAACTTTCAGAGAGTACGACTTCTTCGACAGGGCGTTCAATGTGAAACAGATTTAGCGAATTTCCAATGGAAAAAGTGGGATTCTCAAAACCTTTCAATGTTTGTATGTTCTAGTAGGATCGTTCTTTGGAAAATATTTGAGGGAACGATTTTTGCTCTGAATAACTTTAAATGCAATTGGTTGTTACCGTGAAAACCTAAGGAATATCGCTGATGTCCAGCGTTGGTTAATTCAACGATTTCGGCATTTGAAACTGGACATACATCCAATCGATTGAGTAGAATCTAATATCGTTGGGTATAACCATGCGAAAATGCTTTTTTAATTGACAAGTACGAGGTTCTACCCAGCTGTTATGGCTCATTTCGGGAATAACGTTTCAATCTTCCACGCTCTATCATGATCAATTATAAATGAATACCATAAATAACTGAAAACCTCAATGCGTCAGCCTTGCCTTCTGCTGGTTGGTCGAGTCCAATCAACGGTAGACATTCGCGCCAATAAAATCATCTAAGCCCCGGGGTCCTACTGAGTAAAAGCTTTTCAATAAGATGCTTTGTTTTAGATAAATCGTTTAGTTAAAATCGGTTTGAGAAAGTCAACGGTGTTACGAACAACACTTAGGTAGATGCGATCTGAATATCATGACTTCATTGCATGCCAACAAACAGGCACCCTGGCGCACCGCAATCAGCTACCGAATGTGTCGTAGCAATAACGAGATGATAACAAGGACTGTGTAATCGCATGAAAGAAAATTTGACGCAAATGCTGTCAATGACTTTACAGAGTTATTTTCAACATTCTTACGTTTCCTAGCAAATCGTTTTAACCCACGAACATCTGCGATCTGAAATATTGATTAAATGATTTTTCTCTGGCGTAGTTTGTATGATGAACACAACAGATTAATCATTCGAACGTGTTCTAAGCATAATCACTTGGAATATATGTTTCGTTTTACCGAAATTTATTTAAAATTTATTTTAAAGAAAGGTAGCCTTGCAACTTGGTGAACTTAAGCGTGCTAACTCCACGTGATGGCTGCAAACATCCCGAAACCTCAATAAAATGTAACGCGTGAAATGCCTGCAACACAACACAAGTGGCCAGCACCATTCATTCATAACAATTTCCAAATTGCCTACCTCTTGGACATTCCGAAGCAATTCTCAATAAACAATAATTCCCCTCTGGGAAAATTTTGTCTTCGTTGATATCGATTCCACAAGTGGCCCCGGAAAATGTGATGGACCAAGAGTGTCCTAATCCTTCACATCGAAATGTCAAAGATTTCACCCCGAGTTTAACTGAAATGGATTACAGAACAAGTGATTTAATCAAAATTATTCATACAACAAATTTTTTAATTGAAACGAGCTTCCAACATATACACACACGAACGCACACCACGACCGTTTTCATGCTGTTTGTACTCATCATTCAGGGATCTGCATGACATTAAACAATGATTGGCCATATAAATAAATAAATTAGGCTGGCATGACCAAAATGTTCAATCACATGTGACTGCACACACGTGCATGTAGTTAAACTAATTGGTTTGAAACCAAGACTCTCGTTTGCATGCTCTTTCATCTCACACACCCCACGACCGGTTTCGCGCTGTTTACACTAATTGTGTAGGACAGTAAGTTCAGGATCCGCAAGTCTTGAAATAGTAGAGAAATGCCCAGGAAACAGCGAAATCGACATTCAGGATTTCTAAACTAAGATTCACATAATGATGAAACAGTTGCAGTAACACACTTATGTTGCCAAAATATATATTCCATTTTCTTGAAATAATTTCTATTATAAGAACTTTGATACAATGGCTTGTGCCATGGTTTTTATTGGAAACACGTGGTAGTTCTGATTTAACGATTATATAAACGACAATACGGAGTTTGTCTAAAGCAAGCCGTTCAAAACTCACATTATTTCTAAAAGTTTCAATTCCTGATATTTTTGTTTGGCTTCAAAACAATGATGCAACATAATGTCAAATACCACTCTCCATTGTCCGGAAACAGCTATAACTATTTGTCTTACATCGAGGTAATCTATAGTAAAAATTCGTGAAAATTGTAACAGGTAGCAGAGACATAGATGTCATTCGTCGATTTCTCAAGATGAAAAGCTGAAATGTAGGCGAATTGCGTACCTTCTGGTGGTAAATAATGGCAAATTCCGAAAGCCAGGGACGCGGAAAACTTTACAGGGTCATCCTCACCAACCAACTCGAATTTCTCCACTGATTGGGAAGCGACAGTAGGTGTGCTCTAAAAAATAATAATATAAATAAACAGAAATTAACAGTTGTGTGTGATCTTGTAAGTGGTGAGAGATGTAGGGGAGGCCAACCGCACATCATGATTTGGCGTCCTTTAAACTTGTTACGCAGGCTTCGATGGCAATCGATTCAACTCCTACGGTCTACATCGACCGAATGTGGCAAACTACACGATGACATTCGATTCAAAATTAATCATGTCAATCCTCTCGTGTTTCGCCCCCATTTGACAATTGTCTCGTAATTCATGTCCACGCTAATCGCGGTCACAGATACATCCCGCAACACACGAGAACACCGATTGGTCAAACATTATGGTCGGTAGAACGTCCCCCAGAGCGACAATGGCAAGTCGATAGGTTCGAGTGATTATTTGGTCTTGAATTTGGACTACCTGTGTCGACAGAGCGAACAAGTGATACAGCATAAACCATCGGAATGGTATGCTTATATAAACTGTCAAACACCCTAATTTTGATTAACAATTGCCAAATTGAAGGCATCGGAGTACAAGAGCAGTGACCCATCATTTCGACGAAGCTTAACCGGGAAATCAACTCTAACTCAACATTCGTACCTAAACAGTGAAGGAACTACATTCAGATTCAAAATCACAGTAGCACTCGAAATTGGATTAAAATGCGGACTGTGGCTTGGAGAAACCATCGCCGGTTAACCACCGAAACCATGCGGGAGACCTAGCGAACATTTATAAACAATGCTCAAAAACTTATTGCCGAAAAGAAAATAGAGTATTAAGTTGTTATACTGTCTAAAATAGATTGAAATCCGAATATACTTTACCAGATTGTAAACAAGCGGTGTTCAGTGAAACCAGGAGTTGCGGCCTTACGGAAGCACTATGGAATGACCATCAATGCAGCTGACGGTGGAGATTCTCTTGAATTATTATGCTACAGAATTTTGTACGAAGGAAAGCGTTGATATATAACTGGATCCAAGAGTGATGCTTCCCGTCCCATTAGTTGTTGTTAGCCTCCTTCGGCCGATGTCGACCAAAGTCGCAGGAATGTTTCATGCTACACAGCTATTCGAATGACTAAACAGTCTTATTCATGAAGAACAATCTTTCTCGCAGCGCTCGCAGCGCTAGGCAATACTTTGTAGATCGGCGTCAGTTGCACGACGCCGGCGTGATCTGCGTTCAACCACTAAGAGTTCTATCTGCTACTCTCCAGCTTGCAGACAATACTTTACTCAATGCTTCCAAATTGAGCGGTCAAGAGCGAGTTCTCAACTCACAGGGTCGATATTAAGATCGATCACATCTCTTTTGCGAACGTCTTTGTAACGCAAGTACGGTCTGCCCCATGGTCGATTTTATGATTTTAACTCACCATTGAGTATACCTTTTGGAATACGACCATTTCCTAATCTTCCGATGTGACCAAGCCACCGTAGGTGGCGTTGTCGTAGTAGGATGAACATGCTATTTAGACCAGCTTTATAAAGCACTTCAACATTAGTCACTTTATACATCTACGAAATGTTCAGGATACGACAGATGCTTTGTAGATGAAAAGCATTCAGCTTCCTTTCATGTTTTGCGTGGAGGGTCCACGTTTCACTGCCATACAGTAAAGTATTTAGAACGCACGCGCTGTATACCATCATTTTTGTTTTTACAGTCAACTTGCGGTTAACCCAAACACGATAGTTCAAGCGGGACAAAATAACAGCTGCTCTGCCAATCCGCTTATCAATCGACGAAAAACAGTCCATCATTTGGGAGAGAGCACAAATGGCTGCATCGTCGGCAAGCAGCAGGTCATGGATTATCACATCCCGTACCATGGTTTATGCCCACAACTGGTTTACATTAAAAAGCTAACAATTAGTTCGGTGTGTAGGTAAATACCTTCTGTCCTCGTCCTAATAAACGTGCATCAGAAGCAGAGCAAAGGAAATGCCGAATAACGTCGGAGCCAGAACACACTGTTGTTCAACGGCTTGGCGAATTCTAAATGCTTCTGAAGTGCAATCGTTAAAATGGAGTGAACCCTTCATGTCTGATTGGAACGAACTAACGAGTTTGAGCAGATTTGGAGTGCAGCCATAGTGATCAATCATTTGAAAAGACCACCCCTGCTGTCATAGTCAAATGCCTCGTTAAATCAATAAAAACTATTTATAATGGCATACGCTATTCCCGACACTTTTCTTGAAGTTGTCTCATGGAGAAGATCATGTTAAAGGTTGATTTTCCCCTTCGGAAGCCACATTGAGATTCGGAGTAAATTCTATCAGCTCAAACTTGTAGCCAGATCTGTGAGACTTTAGCAAACAATTTGTCCACAACATTCAGGGAGCAAATTCCTCTGTAATTGTTGCAGTCGCCTCTATCTCCTTTATCCTTGAATAGCGTGATGATCCTTGTGTCTCGCATCTCTTGTGGGACACACTCCTCCTGCCAGCACTGAAAAAGCAAATGGTAAAGAGGTTGTAGTAATGCTGCTTTACAGCATTTGATGATCTCAGGTGAAATTCCGTCGTCACCAGGGGCCTTCCGATTCGCTAAGCGGTCGATTGCTCTATTAAGCTCATCAAGAGTAGGGGGAGTATCTAGATATTCAATAGTCAGCAACCGCTCGACATTTTCAAGTACATGCGGTACATGCTGTCCCTAGAGTAGAGAGATGAGTAGTGCTCTACCCATCTTTTCATCTGCGAGTTTTGTCGACAATCGGGTTACCAGATACAGACTTAATGTTAGCCGTTATAAGTTTGTTTGGACCAATGGCTCTATTGATTCCATCATACATTCCGCGAAAATTTCCACTTTCCGCACCTTTTTGGATACCAATGATAATTTCAGTCCAATAGTCGTTTGCACATCACCTTGCAGTCTGTAGGACCTTATGTCTAAGTGCTCTTAGAAGACGCAAGTTTCCATTTGTTGGCATAAATTTGAATTTCGAGAATGCTAACCGTTTCTCGTCCAAACAATGAGTCATCTCAGAGGCTTTTACTTCGAACCAGTCGCTTGTTTGTGTTCTCTTCGGACCGTAAGTGGAAAGTGTTAATCGGCATATGCAGCATTTCCGGGATTCCCAATTTTCTGAAGCCGATTCGAGTGGAGTTGTCTTGTTGAATTTGGCTGTGAAAGCTTTTGCAAATCGCGCAGCTAGATTGGGATCGCACATGCGAGTGACGTCTCTCCTTGGCTATACAGAAAATTAAGCGTGGTGAAATCTAATCTGGGGAAACTTTAGTTTTGCACAAACCAGTGAATGGTCAGTGTCGCAGTCTCTCTTCGATAAGATCTTTCGAGGAGAATGTCTTTTATATTTGCGCGCATAAAAAGGATAATATCACCCTGAAGCCAATCCTTAGAGCGAGGATGTTTCCAAAAGTCATTATGCTGTGGTTTTGTTTGAAAGAATGTGATACTGCACAAAAACTGAAGTGAGTGCACATTTCTGAAATGCGTTGATCATTTTCATTAGTTCTACCTACTCCGAACTTTCCGATACAGTTTTTTCAAGATTCGTATTCTGCAGCAACTCTGGCATTGAAATCACCTAATACCACTAAACAGTTTTAACTGGAAGGTTTTTGAGAACTGTTATGGGTTTATGATAAAAATTGTTTTTTTCAGGAGGCATCGGAGAGAGCGTCAGTGCATAAACGTCGGCCAATGTAATGTTACCAGTAATGCACTTCAGATTTAGAGTCTTAACCCGATGGTTCCCGCTGCTGCTTGCTTCTGCTGCATTTAGTAGGCTGTTTCGTACGTCAAACCCAACTCCATGCAGTCGAGGATCAACTGAGCTCATGCTATTCAAAAATGTGTACAAAATTTCTATTAGCCTACCACATTCTCTTGTACGGCAGCCACGACGACGTTCTGCCTTTTTAGCATATTGTTAATCACAGTTGCTTTTCTTACGCCTCTGATATTCAAGACATCGTCATGAAATCGTGAGAGCATGGACCGAATGTTCCAGGTTGCCATACGAAGTTAAATACAACTGAACTACGGCTCAGGATTTTTCATCCTGAATGATTTTCCATGTTTAGATCTTTCCACAAGGAAATATAGTTTTGAGATAAGGGTTTCCTTCCCCTAGGTGGACCGTATTCATTGACTTACAATCTCCACCTGCCCACAGCAAGCTAGATTTGAGGGACCAAACAGCCACATCCGCTTATTCCGTTTTCAGTAGAAGCGGTTTTGCGTGCAACCTGTGGAGGCCAGGAACTGAACTTGGTTGTCAGAGGATATATGAGATGCACCCCTTTGGAGATTTTTCGGAATTAGAAGCTTATCCATATAACCGCTCCAACCGTGACAACCTTAGAACCCGTGGAATCCAATTAGACACAATATTATAACCAAAGTAGAGGTACTGGAAATTTTACTATTTATGAATCCAAGAAAATCCCAAGGTTCTGATAAAATTACCTCAAATATACTCAAGCATTGTGCACAAATTCATTCGGACCTCTGACGACGTTATTCTGCGAAACCCTGTTCCAAAGTGTCATGCCGACTGACTAGATATCTCCGAATTTCAAAGGCGTTCAGACCCCGTGACAAATAACCTGAACAAATACTTTGAGGAAAATAAGCTGTTTTCTGGATGCGCAACACGGTTTTAGAAAAGGATACTCCTGCCTTACTGACTTTTACCTCATCCTTGACGATTGGACTCGAGCAGTCGATGTTGGGGATAACATCCATGTATGTTACCTTGGTATGTAGGAAGCATTTGACCGCTCAAACCACAGTTATCTCTTGCAGAAGCTGAGGTATTTTGTAATCGCTGGCAGACTATTAGCCTTGTTAAAAAATTACATGACTGATCGGCTCATCAAACCTCTGTGGACGGTGCTTTGTCGCAATCGGCAGCCGTGACAAGTAGAGTGCCTAAGGGAATCGTCCTCGGATTAATCATCTTCGCACTTTATGCTAATGAAATACCGCCTCTCATCAAGTGGTAGATCGTACATTTCACGGACGATATAAAATTGTGGTCGAGGGTAAATAAGCCGGAGTAGTGCGAAAAGATCCAGAAGGACAACCTACATGCTTGGTCCGTAAAAATCTCCTATTCTTCAATTTCCAATAGTGTCACATGTTAAACTTTGGAAAATATGTGGAGTTCCACAATTTTCTTGGTGCACAGCCTCACATGGACCAAGGAACAAAAGGACTTTGGTGTGTTGATAAGCAACATCCTAGGGATGTTGAGCCAGTGCAACTCCGTCTACCGCAAACTATCACAGACATTGTCATCCCTAAAGTGATTTTTCGGTAGTTTAACAAAACAGAAAATTCCCTGAATAATAGATACGTACATCAGACACACGATGGAATATGCAGTTCAAGCATGGTCGCCATGGCATAAAATTTGTTGTGACATTGCTAAGAATCACAATCGAGCTAACAAATTGTCGCCGGACTTCGCCGGAAACCATACAATGGGCGAATCAAAACCCTGTATTTATTCGATTATCCACGTCGTCGTCTCCGGGGGATTTGATTTTGGTTTACAATATGTTAAATACCACAAATCACCCTCTACAATGCTTATTTAATATTCGGGGATCGCATAAGACAAGAGCTCACACATTGATTATAACTGTCCTTCACTGGCGACTCAACGGTAAACGACATTTTTTGCCGGGCGAGTTTGTTTCACTTAGAACAATCTACCCCATTATGTCGTAAACTCCCCAAATCAACCTATGTTCAAGAGAAATCTTAATTCATTTTTGACCCTAAATCCGTGCATCGAAGTAAACTAGAAATTCTGACCATATGGATCTACATGTCCAAACGAAAACTATTTCTACCCTTTTACCTGATTCTTGAACTGCTCCGTAAGCAACCAAATCCCGTTTTTGCTTGTTATATTAATCCTAGTTCCCATATTTTTCTGTCGTTTTTTGCAAAGCTATATACTTTTAAACCATTAAAATTGAATTTAAAAAAATCTGAAAAAAGTTTCCAAATTTCACACAATGACGGAAAATGAGTGATAAATGCTGGATATTGGCCAAGTGAAACACATAAACCAACGAATTTAGATGCTCGAATAATTAACCAAAATTCGGCCGCTAATCCGAAGCTGAACTGATCGTGACTAGGTGAATGCAACGGGTTTTTATAAAAATATTCCAGTTGTGTAAACAAGGTTATACTTGAATGCCACTAATGCTGAGGGTTCGTACAACGAACCACGATGTTCAAACACAGAATCACAAATTGATCCGTGGTCAAGCACTCAAGGCGCCCAAGGATCACCAAAGTGATGTGTTGCTCACATCCCCCGAAATTACATTCCACTAGTGTATAATTCAAGCAACGTAATAAACGCTTTGATGATGACCAACGAGCGGAAACCGGTTGTGGTGTATAATTGACGGGGTTGTGATTAAGCTTGTACATGAGTAGCAACAAACGTTGCGAGAATGACGGCAAAAGCCTAGTACCTTGTTCAGTAGGTGATATCATATCACCTATACAGCTTTTCTCTCCACCTTTTCTTTTGCAGAGGTGCTATATTAAAACGGAGTAAGAGCTGATATTACACTCGGATGCTTAACTCGGGTCACGCCGAAAACATTTATGTGTCGTGTATTGTGATGCAGGAAAGATTGTTCCTCTCGAATCGGACCGTTTAGTCATTTGAGAATGGAATCGTCACGTGATTGCGATGTTCATTCAGGGTGACATCGATCAAAGGAGGTCAACAAGAGAAATAAAGCAAACAAACCGGAGATGAGCAAATGACTTTGGGAATAAAGTTATCGAAGCGTGTACGCGTTGTTTTAAAAATCTCATGATTCAGAACACTTTTACGCACGTCAGCAATTTGTGTGCCATGTATGCATCAGTGACCATCACTATCATAAGGTCTCTCTGCATGCCTTAAATCTTTATCTGAGCGAAGTATCACTTCATTTAGGGACTTTGATTACGACTTGGTTATATGTTAATCCTAAAAAGGAGTTTTGTGGTGCAAGCATTACCATGCCATAAAGTTTACGGAACCATGGCCCAGCCGTAGTTATCCACCAAACTCAGGTTTATGATGGTTATTCATGTGAGTAGGGAAACTCACCGCGATGCCTAAAACTCTGTTACATGATTAATGTCGTATTTTAGGAGTATTCACATCAATGGAGGATAACTCGCCTAACCGTTCCTAATGTCAAATACCGTCTTGACCTCAACACGAGGAACCTCGATCAAGCGCCAGTGTCCACATATCGCTTGCGTCAGGTTTTGCTCTCTGATGCCAAACTTTCCTGCGCTAATCTTGTCCATACCCGAATCCCAAAACACAGGATAACGCCAATTGGTCATACATTATTACGCAAACAAAAATATGAAAAACGCCAACCACTTGTGAGAGAATCTCGTAATTACCGATTATATCCGGAACGCGTGTCACATTCAAGATTCAAGATTGCAAACGATTTCATGCCAACCAGTCCCCATCGCGCCATCGCCACACTGGGTTTCTGTCATCAAACTTGTCGAATTAAATATCGTTGAATAGCGGTTAACATATTCATTAGCTCTATTTCCAAAAAGGTTGTTAATTTTTATCGTTCTCGTGCACACCGAACTCTTCCGAGTTGACGATTTTGGCCGTTAGTCTTTTAGGCGCTTACTGCTACTGCTTGGTATCGCAGAGCGGTATCCTGCATATCGTTTAGATAGTGGGGTTAGTCAAAATTGACAACGCGGTTAGGATTAAAATGACAAATCATATCACAGTAACAACCGGAAGTGGTAGGTTGAGGACATGGCTATGTTAACGCGAGTTCCCAATACAACATAGGTGTGTGTTCTATTAAATCATATGGGTAATACGTACTTCGTCTATTTGGCTTTTACTTGTTTGTATGGGAATCGCGAATGAACGTGATTAACGCTCAACTAGTACCATTAGGGTGATAATCGACAAGTGAAAATGGTAACAAAGGTTGACGTGATTACCGTTTTCATCGAGTCTACACGTAGTATAATTCAATAGAATTACAGACTTTTGAACAGCATCGGGATATTAATGAAGTGAATCAACTTTGCAGTTTTACACGAAAAGAACGCCGTCCATAGACCGAGAACTGTTCTGAACATCGTGATGACGACTATCACTCCCTAAACGGATTTTCTAAACATGTATGAGCTTATCAGGCACTCGCCATTTACATCCGTGACTGTCATCGACCGACGGAGGCTGGCAATAATTTATGTTTTCGTTTCAAACCGACCAAAGCAAATCACCTACCATAAATGCATTCATTTTGAGTTCATCTCGGTAGAAGGTCGGACAACGATCCCCATTGAGTAGCAGAGAAAATGGATTGTTGAAATTGAACGGAGCCTGACTTTTCGTTCCGGATAAGGGACTGTCCGTCCCGTTTGGCATTGAACAGCACAACTTTAATCTAAGTGGTGGTGAGACCAAACGGATTTCATTGGGGCGAAAACCTGGTGAATAGGGGAAAACAGAATTGCATGTCAGCGAGGAATTTACTTGTAAGCCACTCTTAAATAAGTTTGACGCAACCACCCGAAACGGAGGATATGCACTGCTGATGAGCTCAAATAAGAGCGAAACTCGAGTCCAGTGTGCTTCAATTATAAACCGTCGTGATCAACTTTGTGAATAGTTCGATGGGCTTGGCACAGATGAGTAGTCACAAATATTGACGCAACCAATCTGTTGTACCACATGTATCAACGCACATGGCTTACAAAAATAATACGTTATTTACAAATTCTCCAATGTTTTAAAGCATGTGGATCATCATTCTAATGTGTCTACCTGAGTGCAAGCAGCACAAAACCGGTAATGGTGTGTGTGTGTGTGTGAAGGGAATGCATGCAAATAATGATTTTCGTTCAAGCGATTGAGTTTAAACCCAGCTCCACGCATGTCGGTACATATGCAAAGTTTTGATCGTGCCAACCTTATTCAAAATTGACTTAAAGTTCATACATTATTCACCATGTTTACACTGTTTCAAAGCATGTTGTTACTGATCATATTACCCCTAGTTCATGTGATCAAACAGCGCGAAACCAATCGAATCTTTGGTATACATCACAGGCTTCCAGACTACTCAAATGCTGATCATGGACGATTTTAAACTCCCGCATCAATAAGTGAACACTCCACGCATTCGTTTGAACATAACTTCAAGGAGGTTATCGAAATTGCTTCACAACACAACCACGTTTATCAGCCAACTCGCAGACGGGGTCTTGCCAAACCTTCAACCGTTGACCTTGTCTTAACGAATGAAGCAACCGCGGCAGAGGATATACAATACCAGGCATTACATGGAAAGTGTGACCATGCGGTGCTTGTCTTTGATTACGTATGTAGTGCGGAACGATTCAACGAACAAACAAAATTCTCCGGGAAAATAAATTTCAATCCTTAAATATCAGTCTCCAGGATGCACACATTCAGGAGTTTGATCTCATGGATTCGGGATCATATTACAATACATTTCTAAATTATCTGAATTCGAAGAACGACGAAAACTCTATTTTTATACCACACAAATGCAACCACAAACACCAGTTTGTTATTCAGAGTACAACTAATAAATGGTTAGCTGTTAAGCGAGAGTCTTGGGTAACTCATAAGAATTTTGGTACGGAAGCAAGTAGGAAGCGATTGTGTAAGATACGGAATCACGTCACACTCTTGTAAGAGAAGACCACATGCAGTTCCAATGGAACTTGCTTAAGAGAATGGAAAAGAATCCTAAGCTTCTCTACAAGATTGTAAATAAGCGATCAAGTATCAAACCTGGCGTATTCTCTGTGCAAACCACTAATGGATAGACTCACTCTCCTCAAGAAACCACCGATGCTTAAGCAACGTCTTACTCACTTGTATTCAATTCTAAGCGTTGTATCCTATATCAAGTTTTAACAAATTCACCTCGTTTGGAATTACTAAGTGACTGTCAATGATGGTTGGGCGGGAACTTTGTCGACTAAACGAGAAGGAGACCCCTGGCGCAGACAAAATTACCCCAGACATACTTCGCGGATGTCGATTTGCTTTGACTGCTCCTCTCACGAGCTTATTCAATCTCAGCCTACATGAAGGAAATATACTACCGCATTGGAAAGCCGGAATGATAACTTCTATTTACAAAGGCAGTTGCCCTTCAGACACAACAAACTTTAGACCGGTAGCGTAGTTACGGCGATCTTTAAATTATTGTAACGCATTGTGACTGCGCGCATAAGAGAACATTTTGTAAACCAAAATATTTTGACTGCAGCACAAGCGGTTTTCGAAGAGATCGTTGCTGTTTATCTAACATTCCTACAACGGCACTAGACGTAGGTGAGGCGGTACCTGCTTGCTACATTGATATTTCCAAAGCTTTTAATAGAGCTATCCATGACATTCTAATAAAAATGCTCGAATCGTAAGGAATAACGTGAATGTTGCTGAATTGTATAAAGGACTATCTTTTTGATAGACACGTCCAAGTTCTCGTTGGCACCACCCTCTCTTGGAAAATAGACGTCACAAGTGGAGTTCCGCAAGGGTCGGTGCTTGGATCTCTTCTGTTCTTAGTGTATATGAACAATATATTATAGGATATTGAATGTAACTTGATATCAAAGTATTGTGGTGCTCACATCCCCATCCCTTACACCACTACCGGTTTCAGGCTGTTTGCCATCGTCAAGTGTAGACAGTAAGATCAGGTTCAGTGAGCCTTGATATCGTTTCCCGATTATATTAAAATATAGCAACGTTTCAGGTCTGTTAATGACTGTATTTCATTACAACGGGATATGTGCACCATTATTTCGTTGGTCTTAGACAAATGAGTTACCATTTAACCCTCCGAAAGGTAAAATTCTGCGACTGGGAGTATCTCAGCTAGGTACGCAATATCTCGTCTGGACCACCACAGATAAAGATCTCGGTATCTGGGTGCGTTTAACCTTAAGCCTGAACATCATTGCCGAAGAGTGTACAGTAGAGCCTGCCGTAAACTGAGTCTTCTAAAATGGATGTTCAGGGTTTTCACGCCCTTAATACGCATGTGCGTCCTATTATGGAATATTCCATCCAATCCTAGGCACCATGGCTGAAGAAGGATATCGAACAACTTGACAGGATTTATCAACATGCGACAAATTTGCTAGTCCGATACAGAAATTTGCCTTTCAAAGAGCGAATGTTAAGACTAAATCTACATGATTTTACCAAACGACGGATACGGAGTGACCTCCTGTTGGCATTCAAAATCTACAATACTGAAAAGCATCCCTTTAAACACTTACAAAAGCCCAATGGCGTTACTCGAATAGGAAAATATTCAAATGCTTTAAGCATTCCGTATTATCGATTGGAGGTTCGTCGTAATGTTTTATCGGTAAGAATTTCTCTCACTTGGAAATTTTGCCTGAAGAAATCACACGCCCGGAATCTGTTGCGGTTTTTGCTTCTAAACTCGATGAGTATATGACGAATGATGCTGTATGTGACTGTCCTTATTGATTTTTGTGAGATTTTATATTTTTACACCATATATCTCGTATTTATGGTTATTGTTAATCTTACTGCTTTTACTACCACAAAACTTTCGGAGTTTTTGTGTTCTGAGTGTGATGGATATGCGCGCAAATAAGAAGTATATTGCGTTGCAAATTTTTACTGGCCAGTTCAGGATAAAAATACATCGTGATTTTATCATTTTTTCGTCAGCATTTGATGCCTCTGAATCTGCCTCTCTCGAAATTATTCTAGATGTTCTATTCTAACGGAAGTTAAATTGAGGAATTCGATCATTAGTTGGCCGAATATGTGAAAACAGATACATTTGTCAGAGAGATAATTAAACATGCGTCTTTATACACCGATTTGAAAAGAAACGTGTTTGATTATTCGCTACTAAGGAATATTGTGAAGAATAATATTTGAGCATTGAAAGAGTATCTTTTGCTATCGAGTGCTAATAGTATATCGCATCTACAACACGCAAATAATGCTGAGCTAACGGTGATGCTTATCACTGTAAAGCTGCGAGGAATATTGTAACGAACGAATCAGACTGTTAGAAAATATTGTTTGACCATCCGAAGGATGTCGAACAATGAAATGTATTCCGAGCGCACAATGATCAGACCCCTCTCTACTTTTCACTAGATAATACGTTGGAGAGAAGCATACTGTTACACAGCATTCAGAGCGATATAAAGTAGTTCGGCGTTATGTGTCATAGGTATATTTTCGACGTCATTGGCTTTCATCAGCCGAAAACAGTTTCTTCTTTTCCCCAGCTTGATTCTTCACACTTTGCCACCGAATTGACTGGCGGACAGCTGATTCTTCCAAGCGTGTATTAGTATTATCAAAAACTGTTATATCACAATTTTAAATGTCCAGGTAGCGTAATATCTTTAATGTAATTCAAATACGTCTGTGATTGACATCCATGGTCAATCTTGACCAAAGACGGCCACGTAAAGAACATGCGGGCTATTACCACCATTTCTTCGTTATAGTGTCGATACACTCATCTTCGCAAATATAAAAAAACGTTATTAGCTTCCAAGGTTACTTGTAATCCCTTTAATGAATTCAGGATTAAAACTATCTCACATTGACAAACACGTACCTTTCGGACATTTGAAATCCATTTCGCTATGCAAAATACCCTCCATGTTTTCAGGTTCGAACATTTGTGAAACAACTGGTAGACAATACGAGTCGGCAGTTACTGGCACCTCGTGGAGTTTCGAAGCTGGTGCCGCGCAGATAATTTCGCTTTGGCGAAGCATTGCAGAAATCGCCTTGGGTATGTTGAATTGGCGGAATTCCGTCGGGCATTGTGGTTCGTCCGTGAATATACCCAATATCACATCTGAAGTATTCTCTGTGGTATAAGGAATAGAATTTAACGGTTAATGTATGCCCTTTGTTAAATAGTGGACGGCTAAATTCAATGCAAGATTTACTGTAATCAACACTGAGTGTAATCACGTTCAGTTGTTTATTTCTCATCAAGATGCTCAGACTCCGATTTTCTATGCATATTTTCTGATTGTTTCGCACGAACGTTCACACGTGCTTTCCGGAGCCGCAAGGCGTTTTATCACCAGCTTTTGGATGATATTCAAAATACCACCCACCGGCACAGCACATGAAGATGAAGCAACGAACATGCAGGGGAGGACAATCGTGAGCCCAAAATAATTAGATTTTCAGATTAGATGCAATACAAGCGATAACATCCCCGGATGTAGATAGAGATGATCATCTTCCGCCGCTATCGGAAGAGATGGAATTCAGCAAGGTCGGTCAAGCGAACATGTGGCATCGGCGTGAATGGCACCGGTTGTTACGAAATCGATTGTGAAATGGGATCGAAATGACAACTGATTCAGACAAAAAAGAGCAATTGCATGCATTTCCATTACACACAAACACCCCACGACCGGTTTCGTGCTGTTTGCACTCGACATGCGCTTGAAACAGTGGAGGAATGGTAAACAATTTGCTCTTGTATGCCACTGTTGGATAAGGTTGGTACGACCAACCTGTTCAATCATATGAGCTCACACTCATGTAGACTCCGTTTGAACCCATGACTATGAACAACAATGGTCATTAGCATGCATCTGCATCACACAAAACAACCCACGACCGGTTTCATGCTATTTGCACTCATCAGATAGGGACAGTAAGATCAGGAACCGCATGCGCTTGATTACAATTCTTTCACTGTGTCAAGCTCATGTGGATCCTGATTCTACTGTCCCTATCTGGTGTGTATAAACAGCACGAAACCCGACGTGGGGTGTGTGATGAAGATGCATGTAAATGAGCATTTTGTCCATAGTGATGAGTTAAGACCCAGTCTACATGAATGTGGGCTCATGTGATTGAACAAGTTGGTCGTACCAAACTTATCCAACAGTTGCTTACAAGCACAACCTTTTTACGGTTCGGAGTGTTATGATAACCAGATTGTGAGTAATAAACATGTTTGACCAATTGTGCTTCTACTACGTTGTGGGATTCGTGAATGAACGCGATTAGCGTTGGACAGAATGACCTCAGTGAAGAATCTGGACACAATTGACAAGTGAATATGAAACGCAAGGAATATGCCGCAGTTTATGTTTCACCGATTGTTCTAAAGCCTATGTAAATAACGTGATTCACGTGAGAACAGGGAACGCGATTTGGCCTTAAGTGAAATGCCGTAATCACACCCGGCTCCCATTCGCTACAGCATGTTTCCGCACACTGGCCTAGGCGCAAGACAACATCAGCTAATAATGTATGAATTCTGAAGGTTCAAGAAGGTAAAAACCGAGTTCCTCTACCACATCGCACAAAACCTATAAACGGTTTCACATTGGGGTTGCTATTATCGGTCCATGTGGTTGAAATCTATTGAAGGTGAAATCAGGAAGTCGAGCTTTGGACAGACCACCCTTGCGGTACAAACAGGTTTGCAAAAAGAGATACGAAATGTAACGACATTGACCCTAGGAGATGGGAAGAGCTTGCACTTGACCGCTTACATTTGTGCAATGTGTAACGCGTCACGTTCAAGCCGGGGAAAACCAGATAAAGCTCTTAACTTCTGAACGCATATCCCGCCAACAGTGTAAAACTGACGTGGATCGCCTAAGTATTGCATATCAATGTGAGCGCTGTGGGAGAGATTGTTACTCACGAATCGGACTGCTTAGTCATTCTAAAAGCTGTGAAACATGAAACCTTCACGCGGTTGTGATGTATATCCATGGTCGTTAACGACCGACGGAGGCCAACGACAACAACGAGCTGGTAATGATGAGCAAAACAGATGTTCAGGCCAATTGTAATTACAGTGTGTGTGTAAGAGTTATTAGTAAAATAGATGCCAGTTCAGCTATTTCAATTAAAATTCAATATTTTTGAATTAAATGCTACGGCTCATTTAATTGTATCCTGACTGAAGTGTAATGTAAATATATCTCTCGTCTGCGTGTGTACACGAATAATAAAAATAATCTGCAGTTGTTGTTTTCAAATTCTGTGCCTAACCAAACCTTCCCACATACTTATCGAAAATGCAGCCCGCATATAAAACGCATTAGATGTATACCCAATCTCCTAAGAAAGCATATTGGAAATTATATTTTCAAGATTCAAGATTTATGATGAAAAGGAAATCTCCACCGGAAATATATGTTTGAGTATATTTGTTTCTTCAAGTATGTATGTAAAAAGTAAGTATGTAAAAAGCAATCACTATGGGATTTCATTAAACTGGGGACCTCACGGTATTATTAAACATGAAAGATCATAACATTTGCGCGAATATCATTTCATTTAATGTGGAAACAATTTCTGGCGGTAGGGTGTTCCACAAAAAGCGTACACGGACTGCGTAAAAATTGCCACGACAGTTTATTCGGGAATGTTGGATTTCAAGATTCAGATTGTGTCTGCGAATCGGGAGATTGAAACCAATTGTAAAAAGGTATTTGAGTTGGTGGGACTTCGTATGGATTATTCGGTACGCCAGGATTAGGTCAGCTCGGATGCGTTTGCGCTCGAGGGTACACAATACAAGTCTAGTCAATCGCTGCTCAATGGGGGGATTATAAAATCAAGTAACCATTTTGGTTGTCTTATGAGTGATATTCCTTTTTCTATCCATGATGTCCAAGCTTGTACTGTATGGTCTACAACTGGATGTATGAAAGTATTGAGTATATTTGACAATGAGTGCGGTGGGAAGTGTCCGAAAAATTTGTCTGAGTAAGCCCAGTACGTTGCATGCACGGTTTTAAACAACCTCGCACTGCTGACTGTTTTTTTCTAATTTCCGCAAACCAGGTTAACGAGATCTTTCTGCGATATACTCCACTCAAGCGTTTGACTGCCAAATATGTACGAGAAACGAAGGGTTCCCCAACTTTCAACATTTGCCACTTGCGAAAGTTGAAGGGCAGCCTGTTTTGAATTGACCACCGGTGCAGCTTATTCAAGTCTGCTTGTACAACTAGGCAATTCTCAACAGAGTTGACTTCGTTCAAATTTTTACCTTGTCGGTGAAAAGAACTAGTTTACATAGCACCAGTTTCGTTAGATCGTTTATAAGTATTAAGAACAGTATGTGACCGAGTAATAAACCTTGTGGGACAGGGTTCGTTGCCTAAATATCACGGGAAATTTTGCAATCTATTCTGACTTTCGCTTTGTGTTCAGACAGGTAACTTGCAAACCATGTCAGTAGATTTCTAGCGTCGACAACATCCTGCAGCTTCTGAACTAGTAAGAATTTATCAACTCGATCGAAACTTTTAGATATATCTAAGCAACAGGCATGTACGAAACTCCCTTCATCTAGTGCTACTGTCCAGTCACTTAAACTCGTAAGCAAGTTAGACAAGCATGAGCTTGTTTTTATAAATACATGTGTCTGAGAAAGAATCACATGGCTTTCGAGGTGCCTGATAAGACTTTCACACACTAAGCGTTATAATACTTTAGAAACCACTGAAAGTAGAGTCACAGGACAGTAATCGGCCCAATCCGAACGACTGCCACCTTTGTAGTTTGGTATAATAACTCCGGTTTTCCAGTCAGTTGGTACGATTCCGCAATTTAATAATTGTTTAAAAAAATCATATAATGGGCCGCAAAGTTCCCGCTCACATGAATTCAGACTAGCCGGCGCTTATTCCTTCTTCCGCTGCGGGTTTGTTACCGTTTAACCTGCGTAAATGCTTTAGCACAACCGTAGGATACACATCGAATTCCCTTTGAATTTCACCTGTATTGAACGTGGCAAAGGTGTTGACAGGGACATATCCTTCAGACAAAATACTTGCGTATAAAATGTTTCTATGGCATCAGCTGTATCCCTGACATTATATGTCAATCTGTCTGTATTAGAAAAACTCCTGGTTCAACATTAGTCGTGTTGTTTACAATCGTGTAGAGAGTCTTTGGATGTCGTTGCATCTGGTATATTAGGACACAATGCTGATATCGCTTGTCTTCGCGAATTGAGGACGTTAACTTGTTTAGGACAGTTCGAAAATGTTTCAAGGTTAAGTCTGTTAGAGTGATCCTGTGTGTAGCCCATGCCGAATTTCGCATGGCAATCCACTTTCTACTGCGGCTGCGTAGCATAGGCTGAGTTTTCGCCTATTTTTATACCGATGTATCTTAAAAGGTTGGAACAGTTAGTTTCAGCATTCGTAAATCAGGATGTCTCTATTTTAGTATCTTTAGAGCTTCGCGAAGGCCAATGTAATCAACCCATTATGATGAGTTTGATGTTATTATATGCCCTGCCGGCGATGCACACGAATTACAAGCACAACACGAGATTGTCACTTAGCCACCAGCGGATTGCACTGACTGGACTGTTGTTCCTTTGTATGTTAAAATCAAATCTAGGATTGAAGATTAGTCGGGGCCACACTGTCGAGTAAAGGAATATAACAGATAGTAAAGGGGAATGAGTTTAGTCATCTCGTCGAATTTATACTCCAGTGATTGCCGCGTGTGTAATCTTTTGGTGTTAAGCAGCGGAAGTTTGGAATCACCCATTATGAGAAGTTGGGTTCCGCTCAGATTTCCAGCATTACATATTATTTCTTGCAACATTTCGTTGTGGGCGTCAGATGAGGTGTGTATATGTGCGGTAAATTACACCATGGATGCAATTCTCTCTCGATTCCAGGCGCAAGATACTCTAGATGGTATCATCCAGCTCAAATCACGTATCAGAAACTATTGTGCAGTAAAGACGCTCGTGGTAATACACAGCTAATCCACTACCTGTTCTTGAGCGGCCTCGCCAAAACAAGATCATGTTTGAAATTGCCAGCTCGCTATCATTCACCTGATCATGGAACCACGTCTCCGTCACAGCGATAATGTCAGCAGAAAACTGATTGCTCATATGAATTAATTCAGGTAATTTGTTCCGCAAGCACTCTGCATTTGTGTATTAACAGTTAATACCGGTTTTGTTATGTAGCGACTATTTGTGGATGGTGTCTATTGGTCTGATCCCCTAAGAGCCGAACCTTTGTGGTTTTTGGAAACGTCTTCTGTGTTTGATTTTCCAATGTCTTTGCACGGTAATGCTTCAGCGTGTGTTTTTAAGACAGCCTTAAATGTGCTTATTCTGACGTCGCTAGTGATATTTTTACAGTGTACTCTCCAAGTATGTCTGATGAATTCTTTATTGCACGGGCTAGGAAAGTGAGTTTCAAGGAGGGTGGTCCTGCACCTTTGTAATTTGATGATCTGGGTGTCCTTAAGCTACTCACATCAACACAGTTTTGCACTCCTATCGATTCTGCAATGTAGATCACACTGTTTGTAGTCGTGTTGTTGTGGTTTAACAAAACTCTGTCTTATTGGCAGCCTCTGGAACGCCTAGAAATATTAGACTGTGTTCGTTGCTCTTCTGACAAACATCAATACGTCCTTTTCTTTCCCAACAAGATAGGTTTGCGTAGATTAAAGTATCGCACCCCGGAAACTTACATACAGTTTACATATCCTTCTCACTTTTTAGTGTTCTATTCAGTAGACGAGGTTCACCGAAATGTGGAGAGCTTGTGTGGTGGATAAACGTGTAACTGCTGTCGGTCTGATGGTTTCGAAACCCATTATCGTACAGATGTTGGACCATTGGTCTAGATCGTGTCTCTGTCTATAGGCAAAACGTTTCTAGCTGGATTCCTGTATGTTGGTACAGATTGCACTAGGAGTTTTTGATGTCTTTGCGTTCTGACCATTTGATTTGAATGAGATAATTTCACCTGAACCTTCTGTTGATCGGACGGCTTGGTCTTCGTAACCTCGTTAATGTCAGAGGAGTATAGATCAGACATACCGTTGACTTTCGGTTTTATAAAGGTTGAGTGTTTATGAGGAGAACGCTCCGCAAGACACTCCGGCAGATTTATAACAGCTGAGCGTTCGTGTGGAATGATCTGCGGAGATGTATATTTTGTCTGGCTGTCGTTACATTAATCTTGTAACGATAGGCTTTTTGTTGCGATTGGCTTATTAATAATTTTGACACTGATGGTTTTTGTCTACTACTCCATCGAAACATATTGCGCTGTGATCTAGAACGTCATTATATCGGAAATGATTCCCCTTCTATCTTCAAGACCTTTCTCGCTCCAAAGTTAGTTGCGATTGAAGTTAAAGATCACTGTAGGTTCACACATTAAATTAGATGAATAATTGCGGTCGTAAAAGGAAATATGTCTGCACACATGTTCTTAATGACCACTTCCAAAGATTGTTGAACAAGAACAACGGGATCTATAATTTTGAGACATTTCTTCGTGGTATAACGTTTGAAAAACTACAGATTCTAAGCCCGAACGTTAGCGCTAAAATGTCGTCAAAAATGCACTTACTCAATACTCTGTCCATTTCAGCGCTACTTTCCCATAACTTATGATATTCACAGATTACTTCATCGGTAAGCGGAGGAAGGACGCCTGATCGTTGAGAAGTTGTGAAGGGTGATTTCGGATAGAACACATGCAACAATCTCGAATAACCTTCTGCTGGAGGGCAAATACGGACTGATGCAAAAGGTATTTGGTTTTCAATGTTCCCGGACAAGTATATGTCGTTCACCGACGTAGAGTTCTCCGGTCTATTCTCTGCATCATCCAGATCATCCCAAGTGTCACCATCTTTTTCGAACTCTTCGACGTCTGTCAGAAAATGAATGGCGTTTGTAATATATAAGATCAACGAGACAAAAATGGTATCTTGCAAGCAATTCACTAACCATTTTCTAGCGTCTTGTATCGGGATATTTTCTCCATCATTATGTAAGATTTCGTGTAATTACGTTTGAAATATCCATGCTCCGTGCAACACATGATCATTTGTAGTAGATTTTCCGAAACCGATCTCCAAGTGATAGGTCCGGATATGTGAGCGAGCTTGTAGACATTTGGCAGGAACCGTTGCTTTTCTTGAAATCCTAAGTAGTCGAAAATGTGCCATTAATTGTTTTATATTTCATCATAAATCATTTACATTTTTGTATTTTATTCAGTCTTCAAATAAATAAAGGTTATTGCACCTGCCTGTGTAGAGGCTGAGTAAGCAATTAGTATTTATTGTTTATTTAGTTTCAAGGGCCCATGGATGTTGGGTAAAACATCATCCAAATTTGTAGTGACCTGTGATTCAAAATGCGCCCTCTCTGGTTTAAAAGATGCGTCGCTAACTCTGCACGAAACGTACGTTGTACAAGATTTGAAATACTCTCAGACGAATGAAGTATATTCCCATTATTATTCGTATGAAGCGCATTTAATTGGGTGAAATCTGTCACATTATTTCGACCGAACAAAGAAAATTCCTCTTTTATGTACAGAACATTCTGCAACAGCAACCGGAACCTGGTACATAGATTAACCGCTTTGTCGTCATGGACTTCCCTGTTAACATGTGGAGATCTCTAATCAAGAGTTTAGTTTTGGTTAATAACAAAATCAGATAAGCAAATTAGGTCGAATCTGTAACAAAGCGGGACACATCAGGAAGAATGATAATCTTCTCCTCGCTCAAAACGTTCTGATGGACATCAAGTCACCTATACACATTCATGACGATCATAACGTCTTGAATAAAACTTAAATCACATTGGCGAACGATTCTTTCCTTCTTTCACCTTTGCATTAGGGCAGCAGTTCAAGCATGCGACTTTCAAACTACAAACTCAAATTCGGAAATCAAACTTGTAGCACGTTATGGGATACATGATAACATTATAAGGTGTACATTTGGCACTGTAATTGCCGAAAAATTAACTGCGACATTTTAATATGCTGTTGGGTAAACCCCAACCGCAAGTTGACTGTGAAGACGAATAAGATGGTATACAGCGCATGTGTTCTAAATATTTAATTGCATGGTAGTAAAAACTAGACCATCCATGCAACACACGGACGTATGCTGTATAATTTTAATCCATCTTGTGGTCAAATAACGAATAGTAAAGGGCTTTCTAGAGCCAAAAAACAAAGCACGTTCGTCATACTACGATAGTGACATCTTTATTGGCTGGTTCATGTGTAAAGAATAGAAAAGGTTCGTATTACAAAAGATGTATACTTTGGTGAGTTGAAATCAAGCTATTGGGCGAACCGCACTTGTGGGACGAAGACGTTTGAAAAAGTGATATGAAATCACTTGACATCGATTCTACGGGTTGGGAACAACTTGTTCTTGACCGCTCACTTTGGAGGTACTGTGCAAAGCGTCCTGTTTAAGCTAAAAAAAGAGCAAAATCGGCTCTTGTTTGCTAAACGTAGATCTCAGCAACAGAGTGCAACTTTCGCCAATTGGTCAAAAATCGACTATTATTGTGATCGCTACGAGTGAGATGAATCATCTAGAATCGGAATGAGGCGCGTGAAACTTTCCCGCTTTTTGGATCAACATCTATGATGGTGATCGACAAAACGACGGCAAAAGCAAACTGAAGTAAAAGCACAGACGGTCTGGTAGAAAAACAAATAACTCCGAAAATTTTTTCCACTGTTTCATGTACATTAGACTCTACAGCTGTGATCCGCTCAACTCTAATAGGATGGAATATCCTTCAATACAGTCTACCAACACCTAATTTAAATCAGAACGTTGTTTCACATGTCAGCCTTATTCGTTTGATATCAAACACGTTTGTGAGCATGAAGGTCAGATGAATTCATTCTTCACAATTTTTGTAAATTCAGGAAATTTCTATTCTTGTGTAGTGAGCTGGATCGCAACAAAGACAGCAAAACGCAATGTCGTATTGGTATGCAACATTTTTCTATTGTCGGCCTGATCCGCACCCGGTATCCGTTACCAGCAATTGAGATGAAATCTTTATACTATGTTTCCAAATTCAGTGGTTACAATTTAACTTGTTGAATATTGATAACATTCATTTCGATTTTTCCAACATCATACGTATATTCGTAACGGAGTTCAAAGCAGGCAGTCGACCTTTGTGTAAGACGCACATGTGATGAAGAGTTTATATGTAAAAGATGTACGGAAAACTCTAGACGTTGACCCTGCAAACTGAGACCAATGTGCTTAAAGGCTATGCTAACTGCGTCAATGTTACCAGGGAACATACAGCTGTTTCATTTCACTGCTTAACGGAGATCATTTATTGCATATTACGGTGAATTGTGTGAGAAAAATAGTTCCTAACGAATCGAGCTGTATAGTAATGTTGTACTATCTGGAGTATGAACTAAGCATACGTCTGTGATTTGCACAAGTGGTCAACATTGACCGATGGATTACATCTAGAACAAAATTTTCGGTGTACTAATTCAGTTAAATTTAAAGAGAAAGGTTTATTTAAAATTGGCTAACACATATAGAAGAGTAACTCAGTGAACGCACGTTGCTTTTGCAATTCCCATTCTAGCATTCGACTTTACATCACCTGGATAAATTAATTTAAAGGCTATAGGCAAGACGTTTTTCACCAGGTAGATGTAAGGCACCGCAACAAACTCAACAATACTCGACAAATTATCCTTAGAAGACTGTGAAAAATTGTGTAAAATTTATACCAAGAAATGTCTCCGTTGCTAATTCAGGTTTCAAATACACAATGACGGTTGATAATCTAACGCTATTTCAAAAGTTTCCATTTCGTGATTAAATTTTATGTGTGCTATATATTATAGTTTCATTTTGATACGCCCAAATCTTTTAGAATGTTAATTAGAATACATGAATAATTGATTTTTCGTAAGCATGAAATATGGTGCCTACCTGCTGGACACCGGTCGAACCGATCTACCAAATGCAAACAGAATTCCGAAAATCGACCGTAGGGTGCTTTCCGATGAATCAGGTGGAGTAATCTTTGTGGAGCAACACAATATTCGAGTGAACGCTCTCCATTGGATCCGAACATGACTTTTTGTGTTTGTCGAATAAATCCCGAAGCGCATTTCACATCCTGGCTATAAATTGGGTAACCAAGTGGCGCGGGATCCGCTGAAAAAGAGAATTGCATTAGTTCACAATGTAGATATGAGATGCGGTCTAACGAAAAGTGCCGAGATCTCGGGCGATATGCAGCACACCGCCCTCAGGGAGAACACGGAAACACAAAGCACCGAACCGCCTGACGAGAACAATCGCAAACCCACGACGATTCGGGTTTTGGAGTAACGTTTGGAATCAAAACCTGTTCGAATATAAGAACAAATAAACAAAGACAGCTAAAGTTGAACGATTTGCGATTCGTCAATATCGGTCAAACGAGCTCAACCTGATGTTACCTTGACATAAAACGTTTAGGGAAACGTTCGAGGTACTGAGAATTCTCGAAAACAGAGCGGCGTTTGAGAGAGTGAGAGAGAGTAATAAAAGCATTGATCTATTGGCGTTGTCGAATGGTGTGAGATTCTTTATCGATCACCAGTATCGTTGGGTAGGTTGACTTTGTGAGTCAAATGAGACACATTCAACAAGTAGAGAAAAATCGTGGGAATGATGATATGGTTTAATGTGGCATCGGGTGTCCTTGAAGCAGAATAGACAATAGGACTGCAAATACGGTCTGACCAGAATTTTCCTCACATTATCATTGATCCCTCATGCATAAAGACGCTCAGGTTATTGTTTGTCCTTTTAGTTGCTACTTGATCAGTGTAAACAACCCGAAACGGTTTTGCATTCGGAAACTGAGAATCCCTATGTAATGATTAGAGTGCTGACAAAAATCCAGAACTCCAATGACTAATGCCTGGATAATAAACTGAAGACACTTAATTACTCGGTGAGATCTGTGTTGATGTTCGGTTCTAATCCGAAGTCATAAGAATGATGAATATTTAACAACTCCGAGTATTTGGATATGGTTGCCGCTAAAGGCTATTGGTGATCCTATGACATATAACCTTATTGACTTATGGCAACTCATGATTCAAGAATCTGAAGGGAACTTGCTGGCTCCTCAAAGATAGCATTAGGGTAGCTATATTCGCAAAAAAAGCACTCAGTGAAGGTCGAAAATACACACACCGTGTGGAATCCATTGATATCTCAGCAGGAAAAAGTGTGCATGAGAAACAATTGATATAAAAGTGTCGAGTAGAAAAAAAACAAATATGCCAACGGGTTGAGGTTATTTTGAGACTGTTAAAATGTTCCCTACATGATGAGTGAAAACGTAAAAAAACGTTCGTGGGTTGGGCGTCTGTACTGTGGAAACGCATGCATTTTCGGTTTATTGTTTGTTTTCAAAAGTGATACTACCACTGAGGATTAGAAGATAAGTAATCGTTAGTTTTGATATTCTGATTTTTAAAACCGTGGTAAAATGGACAAGTCCAGTGGAAATATCAACTTGCGAAAGCATACTCATATTCGAAAGCCGAAACGCGACTTTTGAGTTAGAATTGTATGTGGCACTCGCCGTGATATGGTGAACAATATCTTTGTAAGTCATGTGGCTTACGAATTTTCGCGCGCTAAATCAATTTGACAAAAATTACTAGTCATTGGCAAATTATATCATCTCGTGTGAATATCTAATTACAAGACCTTATTTCATCATTGATAGCCATTTGGAGCTGGGTAAATGTATAAAGTATCTTCATTTTCACTACTTCATTTCAACAAGTTAAATTGAAAATATCCAAGTGCTTGATCACGATAATAACATTTTATATAGTACCAACGATGCAGCCATCATTATATATTTTCAGGAACTGCTTTTCGTTATCTTCAAATATTTTGTACCGACAACCAGCATGAACTGTCCTAATATTCTTTGTAAAGGAACAATTTCGCCCCCCATCATCAATTCTGAAAACTTTCAGCATGAAACAGTAAAAAAAACAACTCGCTTCAAAAATTGCAAAAAGCCTCTTGCTAGACTTTAAGGTTAATAAACGAAGCAACACTGGCATAGCAACACTGTTTTTTTCTTATTAAATATCAGTTCCCTGATACAAACACAAGCTTTACCTTGAATAAAAATTGATGATATACAGAGCGTGCAAAATATACGTCTAACTGGACCATCCATGTAGGACACGAACGATTGCACAGTACTCAATCAAACATGCCATCGTTGCAGACATGTATTACGTCTCTCTCATAACACACAACAATGCTGTCATCCATTTAAACGCTATCAGAAGCGTAGCAGATTAAACGCGTTTGCTGTCATCACCGTAGAATTGTGAAACAGTTTATCTACTCATGTTGTATCATCAGATAATGCGAACGCTTCCAAACAATCACTCAATATAGACTTAAAACAGTATGGTTTTGCGGTTCATTATAATTCTTATCAATGTTTCAGGACAATAGTAATGTGTTGCTCACATCCACCGCGATTACACTGTTTAAAGGCTCATCGATTCTAATCTTGCTCTCTCCCTCTGACGATCGCAAACATCCAGAAACAACTATTTGTGTGTAAGTGCGGAGGATGTGAGCAACATTATAGTTTGGTTTTGGGAGCTTAACCAGGCTTTACTTTGTGATTCTGTGTTTGAACACCGTGGTTTGCAGTACCAACCCTATGTAACAGTGGCATTTAAGTTGTTGTTGGCCTCCTTCGGTCGATGTTGACCATGGATGTACATCACAATCGCAGGAATGTTTATGTTCTACAGCTTTTGGAATGACTTAACAGTCCGATTCGGGAGGAACAATCTCTCCCACAGCGCTGGCAACGAAAGTCAGATATCGGCTGTATTGCATCAGTTGCACGCCGGCGGCGTGATCTACTTTCAGCAGCCAAGAGCTGTATCTGCTCCTCCCCAGCTTATAGACGACACATTACACAATGCCTCTAATGTGAGCGGTCAAGAGCAAGTTCTACCCAACTGGCCGGGTCGAAGCCAAGAGCTTTCATATCTCTTTTGCAAACGTATTTGTACCGCAAGTGCGGTCTGTCTAATCGTTGATTTCCTAGTTGCAACTCACCATGAGGTAGATCTTTCGGAATACTACCATTTTCTATTCTGTAGACATGACGAAGCCACCGCAGGCGGCGCTGTCGCAATAAGGTGAAAATACTCTGTAGACCAGATTTTGAATGCACTTCAGCACCAGTCACTCTGACCATCCACGATATGTTCAAGATACGACGGATTCTTCGTAGATGGAAAGCATTCAGCTTGCGTTCGTGTCTTGCGTAGGTGGTACAGGTTTCTCTGCCATACAGTGAAGCATTTAGTACACACGCGCTGTATACCATCAGCTTTGTCTTTACAGTCAGCTTGCGGTTACCCCAAACATGAGAGTTCAATCGGGACAGAATGACAGCTGCTTTGCCAATCCGCTTATCAATCTTCGTGTCTAGCGAGAAGTTGTCCGCAATGGTTGAACCAAGATATGTGAAATGATATACTGATTGAAGCTGACAGTTTGGCATTCACGTATATCTTTGTTTAATTACAATTTTTACTATGTGCATCAATGTACGTTTTTGGGGGTGTCTGTAACTCGTGCCTTTTACCCGAATATAATCTATGAATAATTTTATATATAAATAAAATGTTAAATGCATTCCGTTTAAGGATATTTCGTAACTAGACTGAGTTACAAATACGGTTATTCTCCCCGAGTTTGATCTGCGAAACATGTCTGCTCTAAACGGAAAACGTCACCCAAACTAAATTGTTCATATCCCAAGAATTGAAACCAACGTATTTCAAGAGGTCTAAACTAAGAGAAGTTAAATTTAGGAATGTGTTGCTCACATCCCCATCCCTTAACACATTACTCTGGTCATTCACAAGCGCCTTGTGTGCTTTGACCAAGAATCACTTTGTGATTCTGTGTCTGAACATCGTGGTTCGTTGTACGAACCCTATATAACAGTTGGCATACAAGTATAATCTTGTTTAAATTTAGGAAATTTAACGTAAACAGGCCACGTCTAGGGTAGAAAGACGTCTTCACGTCTGGGGCATGAAGACGTTAGTAAATGAGATTGAAAACAGTTTTTGCCCTGTGGATTTTTACCTGATTGCTAAACTGCTCAGTAGGCCAACTAATCTCGTTTTTACTACATATGTTATTCGTAATTCCCATATTATTCTGTGGTTTTCAAAGCTTTATGCTTTTTAAACCATTAAATTGAATTGAATTGAATTTGATATTCAACTTGTGTAGAGGGAAGATATAGTTTATGACTGCTACATTTGAACAGATAATGTAAACATGGTTAAAACTATCAACGCTGAACGGAGAGGAGTTTTAGCTGTATTACGAACCTGGCTGTGGTTATTATAGCAACGATTTTAACGAACGAATTTTAGCGTAAAATAATGTTAGAGGGCGTGAAGTGTGAAATAAATATATATGATTTCGATCTATATCCTTGAACAACAACGAGTGAGTGATATCAGCACCATCAACTTACAACATTTCGGTATATCACAGTATTGTTTCTCGCCTCGAGAGCCGACCCCTGAAAACGTATAACACCACGGTTGCATACGACTTCCGCCGGGATTTCGACAGGATTTGAATTTGTCCAATCGGCTGTCCGAACTTTTTAGTGTGATTGGCGTCGTTCCGTTTTCGACGAATCGAAAGCGCACCCGACGCCCGGGAATTTGATTCGCGTTAGGCAGTCGCCAAATTTTACACGGCTATAATATGAAAAATAAATTTGTCGGTGATACATACTGCGTTATAATGTTCACTTCATTGTGGTGCTCACTTTCTCCGCACTCATACATCAAATCCGGTTTTCTCATTGTTTGCATTTAACAAGACATAATGTTGTTCCATAAGTTGATAGTGATATGTATGTAACCGAACGTGCATTCTTGATGAAAAGTGATTCAAGTGAAATCAATTAGAGTATGCTTAGGGTAACGCTTCACTTCTGGCACAGGAGCTACGTCAGACCAAGTTGATAGAGTGCTACAAAAACATGATCCTTGACACAATAATCACCGTTGCTAAGTCGAAGCTTTTGTGTCAGAAGCTATACATTGCACAAAGCTTGCTCTAACCGATTAAACCCGAGTATCTTCGCGTTGTTTTAAGAATTTTTATCATGTTTTTTTTATCATGTTCAGAGAAAGTTTATCGTTAGCTATTAGCTAAATATTACATTGGTTCATAAATGATTGCAAACACATGACGAGTTTTCCGTAACTGTAGCGCATACATCTGCTACGAAAACACTTGCTTCCTGCAAAAAAATTTAAGGTGGTTGAATAGTTTTACATCAGCTGTACCTTCGAATTGTTTAGACCTCTCCCCTTTTGTGAAAATCAATACAAAGATTATAAATTTGACAATTGCTAGATTTTCATTTTGATAATTATGGGATTTCTATACAAGAAGACATGCAAGTACAGCGTAGGAATGTGAAAGTTTGAATCTTAATTAGAATCCTGATTATATGAATTAATAGGTGGACAATGTGAGTATAATTTGGATGTTCGTTGAAACTTTTGCGTTTTGAAAATTCGTTTTTACATTTTTGACTACTCTTAAGTACCAAATCTGTCAAAATATAACCCAAGATAATCACCAATGCATCGAGTTGAGAATACGAAAAATAAATTTAATGTATTCGTTTAAACGAATTTTTAGCTTTCAGAATAATTTCATCACAAACTTTCAATAAAATAACGATTAAGTAACGACCTCAGATTACTATTTGTAAACTGTACGATATATCTTGTCTGTCGATAAAATGTTGATAAATTGAATGTAGGCCCGTAAGCAATTTCACCAAGTTAAATGACTTTGGGCTTTATTAATTAGCTCTTGTTTTAAGTCACTTACAAATTTCACGAACAAAGTTCTGAGCAGTAGACCTTGAAATGTTTCATCTGACATGTTTCATTTCCAGATAAGAGCAACGCTCAATTCGATAGATAATTGAAGCAAGTAACTTCAAGTTATATAATGGTCTAAAAACTCATTTTTTCAACAACTAACGTCGAATAGTTATAATTAAAATGCAAGTAGGTGATTCGTAAGCTGAAATTAGATTATGCTTTGAATAAATATTTGATAAACAAAGATTTCGTTTGAAGTCGTCTACTTTGATCCCAAAATTCATGCCAGTTCTTTGAATGGGTAACGTTCCCGGGCAATTTGTTTCAAGACAAACAGACACGAAGAGAATCAATAATTTATTCTGAAGGTTACAATGGAATCGGGTATCGCCGGCTTATGATTGTTGAAGCAAGAGTACAAAATGATTCTGCGTATGAAATGATCCATTAAAGGATGATTTGGATTATGGTGCATTGATTGATTAAGTCTGCATATTACTACGAATTGGAATGTCGAACGAATTCAGGTAAGCTACCGTTACTGCATTAGACTTGTTTTGCAAACCAAACAGCGGCTTTCTTCGCCGTTGTATTATTTTGGTATCATCGTTCAGCAGCTAGTATAGCCGAAATTAACCCCGGACTAGCCGCGAGCAAGTACAGACGACGTATAGCATGGATACACTTAGCAAGCATAGACGACGTCACGGTCCATACACCGCCAAAGCTAGAACTAGCCCGACCGTTAAAATGTGCATGCTGTCAGCATCGTCTAATTTCAACAGCCGAGATCAGTTTTCGAAGCTCGTGGAGGGAATATGAATGTTAATGGGATTAGCATATCCCGTACCTCGGATTGTTGTCTCAAAGGGATAAGGATGAAAAGCTTTCCATCAGTTCGCATGCTGTTTCTATCCTAGATGCGCGATGCAGCGACAGATCACAGAAATCCTCAAAATCTAATGTCAATAAATGCGATATTTTAAATATAAAAAACTTCTCAAGTGTAACCGGTACGTTGGACTATAATTTTAATGTTACGACGGAAAGACAGAACTTACTTACTACGACTGGAACTACATCCACTGCTCTGGAAGCCGCTAATGAACTCGCTCAATTTTACTCTAGAGTGTTCCACTTTAACGAGCGCATTTGCTACGATATGCCTGCATTCAGATTACAAATTAACACAATACTGGCAATCGCTATGAAACTCGAGAGTGTCCTGGTAAGGCTACTCAGGTTAAGTACAAAAAATCCCAGGGTGCTGATGAAATAACAACTTTCCTCCTAATACAATGCGCCCATGCTCTGTTCTCACCACTCTCTAATCTCTTCAGCCTGTCACTGAGTTGCAGCAAGGTTTCTACTGAGTGGAAAAATGGATTAATCATTGCGATATACAAAGGCGGGAATCGATCCGATGTGTCTAAATTCAGACCAGTTACATTGTTGTCAGTGGTCTCTATTGTTCTAGAACGATTTGTAGCTGACGAACTCATCAAACATTTGGAACAAAATAAGATTCTTTCCATCTAACAGCACGAATTCTGGACAAGACACTCATGTCACATCGATCTTCTCGTAACCCTTGATAAATGGACTCGAACCGTGGATAATGGATACCCTATCCGTGCATGTTACTTGGATATGTCTAAAGCTTTTGACCGTCTTAACCACGGCATACTGCTACAGAAATTAGAGCAGCTTCTGGTGGGCGTCAGATTATTGCCCTGGATACAGGATTACTTGAATGGTAGAGTTGATGGTGCACTATCCAGCCCAGTAGAAGTTACAAATGGCGTATATCAAGGCTCAGTATTGGGCCCAAAACTCTTCGTGGTGAACGCGAACGATATACATGAAATAGTGTGAGGCAAAATCATTTTATTTGCGGATGGCATCAAAGTCTGGATTAGCGTACGTACCATAGAATATCTCCAAATTCTACAAAAAGATCTCGAAGCACTTCATACGTTACGAAACTGCCTACCACTCAACATCCAAAAATGTAAAATGCTGAAGGTCGGTAAATCATTCGAATTCACATACTCTCTGGGATGTCAGCAACTTTTAATGTGTTACGGAAAATAAAGACCTCGGTGTGTGGATTAGCAGTAACTTGAAGTCTTCACTACAGTATTCTGTGCTATAAAAAATGTTCTGCCAAAGCTTAGAACTGCTCAGTAGGATCTTCGGTAGTTTTACAAAGCAGATACTCCCATGGATAATTAACACCTATATCCGGCCAATAGTGGAGTAAGCTGTTCACGCATGGTCCCCTTCGTTGCAAAAGGACATCACCTTGCTGCGACGTGTATACCACCACGCTACAAAGCTGGTGACCGGACTATATACCAGGCCATACGAGGAGAGGATTGCAACTCTGAACCTGTTTGACTTTTCGTACCGTCGTCTCAGGGGTGACTTGCTCCTGCTGTTCAGCATTCTGCATACAGTGGATCACCCACATGAACACTTGTTTCATCGGTAACAAGCACGTGGTAGCAGATCATAGGGCTACAAGTTAATTATTCCGCTCTCTATACCAAATTGTCGGAGGTTTTTCTTTTCTGTCCGAGTTTGTTTTCTATGGAACTCTCTGCCCTCACATATCATTTGCGTGTCAAGCCTGAACATTTTCAAGGCTGAACTTGACAAGTATCTGTTGATCAAATCCAACCTGGCACCTAAATATACCCGCTGACTTTCCGTATTAATGAAGACATTTCGCTGTGTTTATGCATTCCCCATATTTTTCAATCCATGGTTACTTTAATGTATTTGATTTTTGGATCATTAAAACTTTGAATTACTTGGATTACTTTGAAGTATAAATAGCCTTGGGTGTGCTAGTAGAACACGTATTACTAACATGATACAAGAGCCGATGGTAATTGCATTTTGCCATCGCAAATATGTAAATTATTCAAAGTTATTGGGTCTTGCACCCAGTGCATGTTATTACGACTAATATGCTGCAATTTCTTTTTGCACAAATTTTGAAAATACGGAAATGATACCCATGTTTAGTCGATTTGGTGGACAGACCATCGCTGCACTACACAAGTCTTGCCGTTTCAGTGTATGGATAGGATGTTTCAAATGAAAGTCTGATCAGTCTGGAAGGAATGTAGTAAAAATATTCGTGTCTAACTTGAGTGAACACAGCGATGGAAGATCAATTTGAATTTTCGAAATATGTCTGTTCATGTGAACTAAATTTTAATAACATAGTAGTTTTTAGGCAAAAGATATATGAAAGCTCTGGGCATTGACACTGCGAGTTGGGAAGATCTTGCTCTTGACTGCTCACATTGAAGGTATTGTGTATAGCGTCGCCTGCGAGCTGGAGAGGAACAGATACAGCTCTTGGCTGCTGAACGCAGATCACGGTCAAGGTCAATTGACACTACAGCTAATTCTTGCGTGGCTGAACGTGTGAAAATGGTGCATAAAGCTAATTAGGTTGCAAAATTAAATGAACATTATGCGGAATTTTACCTTAACTGTCCGTCGCAGCGCTGAGTACCATTTTGTGGACATTTCAGCAACGTCTGTCTCGTAAACCGCTTGTGTTCCATCTTTAGTGACCCCAACTGCCTTTGCATCCAAATGTTCAATATAAGGCTTAATACTACCCTGTAGTGCATCTAAATTGTTAAAGTAGACATTGTTACAAGTTTCCAAAATATGTTTAGCAAATAATGAGTCCTACGCGCCCTCTCATCATGTGGACGCTTCTTAAGGCACTTCTTTTGCTTTTCAATCCTCATGTGAACCTCAATGGTAATCCTCCCAGATGTACACACCGAAACCATCTTTACTCTCGATTCCATACACTCAATGCTTAGAGCTGTCAAAGGTAATTTATATATATATATATATATATATATATATATATATAAA